>VZTV01018521.1:0-57299 GCA_013400875.1 Anhinga rufa
GGTTTCCTGAAGCAAGAGCAAGGGAGGCATATGCCCATCCCTGCATTTGGTGATTCACTGGTGAATCTGCAGGTCAGTGGGAGCCAAGGGGCTGGTCTGAGTTGTCAGGAAATGTTCAAGCCATGTCTGGGACTGAGGGAGGCGTAGCTGGTATGGGCAGGAGAAATCCAAAATCTGGACTCCTGCACAGTACAGTGCCTTCCAGCACTGCATGGGAAGGACAAGATTATCCAGGGCTGTGATATTGCTGCTCATCTCAAAAGAATCAGAAAAACCCAGGCAGTACCCCACCATCGCTTTCCTCAGAGTTTCCATTCTTCCCTCGTGGTTGTGACTTTAAATACACACTGTTTCCCGTGGGACACAAGGCTGGCGATAAACGAGAAGTCACATCGATGTGGAGGAGAAGCTTGTGCCCTGGACAGCTATAATTACTAGGGAGCAAATTTCTACCCAGTGGCACCTCTGCTCTCCTCCCCAGCAGCCCTGGGCTGTGGACCTGCATGCATTTACCTTCACATTAGCACCATCAGCAACCAGCCTCTCCTGCATTGCCCAGCACAGCCCCAGCCCAGGAGGAGAACACATTCCCACACATGGGACAAGGACCAACGGTGCAGTTGGATATGTTTGTCTCCCCACCACTGTGGTGTGAACTTTCTGAACCTTTCATTCAAAATTCACAGCAGAAAGGCCATCCCTCCACCTGACAGATGTGTGTTACTCCTGACCATCGCTGGTGGTGGGATGCACTGATCCTCCTCCTGGATGTGGCTGTCCATATTCGAGGGGAAGATCTCTAGCGGTGAGAGCGGGCAGAGCTCCAGGCATTTTACTGATGGACCAGGAACCAACAGGAGCAGGAACAAGCCTGAAAGTGTTCCCCAAACTGTTATGCAAAGCCATACTGAATATTTGTAGCTGGATATCTCATAAGATGTTCTTTTGCTTTCTTTTTAAACCTACTTTTTGCCACCAGCACTGTTCTCTAATGGCATGGAACAGCTCAGCTGAAGTTACCAGGCTCTGAAGGCCATACCCAGGTGTTTCATACTGGCCAAAGGGCCTGACCGCCTGGGGAACAGGCATACTAGAGGCTTTCGGAGACCAATCTCAAGGGCACAAAAAAGATGCCCAGCAAGAAGTCATGTAGATCTAATGGGTAAGGAATACTGGCATGGGGACCTGCATGTGATTTTTGGTGGCTGGCACAGCCCCGAGGGAAAAGCTTGGCACAGGGACAGTGCTGTGTTTGGTGAGGGTTTACTTCTTTTGCATTAGGTTTGGTCTTGAAGGCTCTGCCTATCTGAGTTCTCCACAGTGGTGAATCAACCGTTGGACTCCTGGGAGGTTGTGAGATGCCACAGGCATCTTGGGCACATCTCAGGGATGAGAGCTGCTCTGAGACATGGCAGAGTGGGGCAGTGACTGGTTTCAGCCTCTACCGTTTGGCAGGAGATGCTTCCTGTGCTCCTAGTGATGAGGTTTTTTTTCTAGTTTGTGTTACTGGAGGGGAACAATGCCACAGCCCTGCAGCTGTGCAAGAGATGTGGGATGAAACCACCCTGACAAAGCACATCCTCAGCACCAGCAGGAGCCTTGGAGCTCAGCAGCTTGGTTTTAACATGCCCCCAGACTCCTGTAACTGCATGAAAACCACCCTAAAACCAAGCCAAGCTCAAAAAGCTCCTCATAAACTAGTGAAAAACTTCCTGCTACAGTCCTGGTCGTGTCCTCACTGAAGCCAGATCTTCTGCTAAGCCCCCCAAGCGAGTGTGTGAACCCTGCCAGTTCCCCAGGGGAGGCTGGAGGCTAGAAGCCCAGAGACTGCTCCAGGATGAGATCAACCATAGTCCTGGACCAGCTGGGTTTTCCCAGGGGAGGTGGAAGGCTGTAAAATTACCAAAGGGTTGATATTACATTTATATATGTCTCTCTATGTCTATATTCACACACACATGTTCATATGTGTCTGTATATATACGTACATGTACACACACACACATCATATACACACTATGCATAGACCTGCCATCTGCCACTATTTATAAGGGTTTGATTAAACAGAAAAACACATTTTCCAACGTTGATCTTCCAACCTCTACTAATACTCAGCCAATAAAGAAGTCTAAACCCTTTACGATTTTGTTTTCCTGGTTGCATAAAGGCACTTTCTGATGATGTGAAGCCGCAGTTTGTTAAAAACTCTTAACTGCAACGATTCCCATCACAGCTGTAGCAAGCGCTACACAGGCACTGGTATGACGCAATGTCACTGCTCGCTCCTGCTGCGTAGCGTTTGAGCATATTTGCTTTTTGCTTCGATGCAGAGTAATAAAAGACAAAAAAGCTTCAGCGCTGTGCTACGCTTTTAGGTCTCCCTGTGTAAGACAGTCGCTGTGTTTCTGCCCCATAACCTGATGTAGGTGCCAGCTCGTGGCTCGCAGCATCAAACGATGCCTTCGCTTCCAGCGATGCCTGCTAGAGCATGTAACAATTCAGGCAGGGCATCAGCTGTAAGCGTGTCGTGAAGGGTCATGCAATATGTCAGTTGTTTTCTTATCGAGGGATCAGAAATTAATTTTGATTAAGGATATTTAGTAATTAAACACTGCCTGACCTACAGCACTCTAGCCTCACCATGCAGGAGGAGAGCTGCTCGCTGTCAGCCTGACTTCTCTCCTGAGCCACCAGCAGCTCTGCTTCCCATCACAGCACATTGTCCAGTCTCTGTTGGGGGCTCTGGTGGTGATCAAAGGGGTGGGAGATGCAGGGGGTTTTGCTGCTGCTCACTGGAGGTTCCCAACAGGAGAACGTGTTGGAAACAGGAAAGAAATGTCTTTTGTGAACGCACTGGAAGACAACAGTAAATTGGTCTGAAACTCCTTTTCTTTCATGGCTTCCATATAAAAATTGTGCCTGTGACCTGTGAAACGAACGCAAGACAATACCGAAAAACAGAAACAAACCAAATTAAAAGCCCCACTTACGCTGCTCTCTCTCCTTTCAGATGAAGCTATATCCATACAGACGTCTTTCCATCTTTACTGCTTGAGCTCCCTTTCTCCAAGGAGGCCTTGGGTTTAGCACCTTGTTTCTCCTGGGCCGTGTTGGCCCTGTTCTGCTCTACCACCGTGCCACCCGAAGCGGGACTGCTGGTTCGAGAAGGTTGCGTGTTGGCCTGGGTGCTGCTGTAGCTCTGAAACGCTATGTCTAACTGCTCCTGGGCCACTCGCAAGTGTTTGTGAAGGGTGGACAAGTCTGCCGGGAGGTTCTCATCTGGGCTGGTGCACTGCTGCTCCTGAGCGACGTTAGCCAAGTTCTGCTCATGAGCCATCAAGCTGTTGGGGATCTTGGTGGGCTTCTCTGATTTCACTACCAGGTTGTACTCAGGAGGGCAGGAGATGTTCTTTGGGTAGGCATAGTTGTAAGGAGGCTGCCTAAAGCTGTTGATTTTCCGGTTGCGAATGGCATCTCGGATGGTCCCAAACCCCAGGTGGAACATCTCACACATGTTCAGCAATAAGCACAGGCAGCTCACGACGTACATCACCAGGAGAAAGATGGTCTTCTCTGTTGGCCGGGACACAAAGCAGTCCACAGTGTGAGGGCAAGGGAGTCTGTTGCAGACAAAATAGGCTTCTACCTCAAAACCGTAGAGCAAATACTGCCCTATCAAAAAGCAAACTTCAAACGAAGCTCTGGTAAGTAGCTGGAAGACATAGATTTTCATCAGTCCTTCCTGCTGGATGCGCCTCCTCCCATCGTGCTTTTGTTGCTCTTTGCTCTTGGGCTTGGCTTTGGCTTTCTCGTGTTCTGCTGCATCATCAGAGATCATGGGCTCCTCTTCATCAGCCTCCATCGGGTCTTCCATGTTGTGCACTGCCTGCCAGTTCAAAGCAAACTGCTTCTTCTTCTTGAATCCCTTGAACTTCTTCTCCTCCTCTGCCGACCGGGCGATCCTGTGGATGGCATAGCCCAGGTACATGACCGAAGGGGTGGATATCATGATGATCTGGAAGACCCAGAACCTGACGTGTGACAGCGGCGCGAAGGCATCGTAACACACATTGTCGCAGCCGGGCTGCTTGGTGTTACAGGTGAACTTGCTCTGTTCATCGGAGTAGATTGACTCCCCTCCCACCGCAGTCAAGACAATGCGGAAGACAATGAGCACAGTGAGCCAGACCTTCCCCACGAAGGTGGAATGATTGTGAATCTCTTCTAGCAGGCGGGTTAGAAAGCTCCAGCTCATGTTGGTCATAAGGGCTACTCAGTTATAACCTGTGGGAAGAGGGGGAAGAAAAAATCATAGCTGTAAGTTAACATCTGTGGCTGCAGTCAGTGATATGGCTGTGACATTGGCGCATCTGTGACAGATGAGGCCATTTTGTCTCGAAGAGGCACCATGCATTGCTGCAGCCTATCTCCTCAGGACCTGTGAGGGACCATGACATGGGGCTGACCCCCACAGCGTTGGGGAATGAGCCCTGGCCAGTGTGGGGATGTGCTGCATCACCGTCATTGGAGGCAGGGATACCTGGTGGTACAAGATACACAGGAATTCATAACACAGCAAGCCACAGCACCTACTAGATTCACCATTACCCACTTTGTTGCTTGTTTCAAGATGTTGCTCAGCTGTAAGAAGGGTTTGGGTAACTGTAAATTGAACGCAAGGCACCGTGGAAGCCACCTAGGCACAAAAAGGTACTTAACTTGTGATAATCTCTTGCTTGCACACCATGAGCTCAAGTGGCTGAGCTGAAAGCAGGAGTAGGGAATGCGGCCCACATCACAAAGACTTGCACTGCTGAAATATCTTTCATTAGCAAACCCAGAAAAATGCAAAGAATCAGCAAAAGAATGGGAATATTTATGTTTACAGGCTGATGGCCCTTTTAAGTTCCTTTTGAAAAAAACAAAACAAAACAAAACAAAAGTTTAATCGAATGCAGACTGCTTTAAAAATAAACCTCAAAAAGCTTTCAGAGAAAACCATGCATTTATTAGAAGACCTGAACAGCTGGGGAGGAAGAGCTTGTAATAACCATTTTGTGTTTAGCTTAACTTGCAATGGAGCCTCAGCCTGAGCAACTTGGGTGACCCCAGGCATCATTAAAGGCAGGCAGCAATTTTACTGCTTGACTGGCAGCAGCCCTGACAGATACCTGGAGATGACAGCAACAGGGAAAGCACTCAGACCCAAAGAGCACCGTGGCGGGGGACAGCGCGGGGCTTTCACTCCAGAGCAGCAGAGGATGGGATCATCCTTTCTGCTCCCCTCCATCCCTCTGGATCACCCTCAGGCTCATCATGGAGTTTACCCACCTTGTTTGCATGCAGACACCTGATGGCAGGCAGTAAATTAGCCATCTGCCAACCCAGTCCCACCCATGAACTGACGCCTACCACTGCGCCCAGAAGCAAAGGTGGCAGATGTAGGAGCCAAGCACATAAGCACGGACACAAGTGAGTTGTCACAGGGTAGCACATGGCAGCGGTGTGTTATGGCTGAGCAGTAGCTGCCCCGGCATGGGCTACTCCCCCACAGTCCTTCACCATCATGCAGAGGAAGAGAAAGGAGCTGTTGTCCATACATTGAAAGAGTATGGACACCAAACCTACCCCTCCATGCTGCCTGAGCATGGCTGGGTGGAGGTAAATATCCAGGAGGGAAAATGATGCCACGAGACATGAGCCTGGTCCTAACCTGGCTTTGCACCACTTTTATATGGAGACAGAAAATCATGCCCTAGGTTTTCCATGGCGCAAGCCGGGCTTTGAGCCGACCACCTGTGCCAGACGCAGGGTGGGAGCAGCCACCAGCATCAGCCATGGGCACGGCCCCACGCAGGAGCAAGAAGGGAAACGTGGCTTGCTCTGTTCTCCATACTGAGCCTTTCTGGAATGTGATTTTGCTCACGCTGCTTCTTAGGACAAGAGCCAAACAGCACTGGTTTGCTCAGCGCTCGCCTTCGTGCTGCCCCAGGAGGTAGCAGCGTGGTCCGAGGCTTGAGATGCAGTGAAATTCCTCTGCTGTTGAGGGCTCTCAAGAGCAGGCAGATGGAATTTTCTAACCCTGCTATTTCTAGATCAAACAAATCCTCTGTGAACCCAAACCCCCAAGTCTTCACACGCCAGACCGAGACTGTGGGAGCACTCTGCAGGTGGTGTTATTCTTGTCCTGTAGCTGGAGAAACTGAGGCAGGGAGCAGAGAAATAGTTCACTCTAAGCTGGGTAATAAGCCAGAAGAAGAGGTGGAGAAGGTCTCCTCTCTGCCCTCAACTTACCTGGCAAAGAACAATGGCCCTCAGAGCTGCTGGGACCAGAATCCCCACCTCCTGCCCCACAAGTGATGCCTTGTACCCAATGATCAGTGCAGAAATGCTGCTGCAGATGGGACAATTCAGCCACTGCAGAAGAATGTGGAAAGCAATTGACACAGACCTATTCTTTATTTATTGGAGCAATTGAATTTATTCAGGGGTGAGATGGAAAAACATCCGCTCTGAGTGCCTTTTTGCTTCTTTAGACCCAGTGGATACACTTTAAAGTGTCTTTAACCCTTCCTTTGATTTGTGCCCACATTCAGATATGGGCAAAATGGGGTGTTAAATGATTTGCAGGTTTAATCCGGGCACTCAGCCAAGCTCCAGCTGACAGGGGGCTGGGAAGGGAAGACCCCGCTGGGTGCAGTGACGGCCCACTGCGGGACATGGTGCATCTGTCTCTGGAGCATCTGGGTCTGACTGAAGCAGGGCTGGGGCTTGGATCGAGCACACATCAGCCCCAGCTTGGCTGGCCCCATGCAGGCATTCAGCCACCTCCTGGCTCCCATCTGCATCCCCAATTAGCTGCAAGCCCCAACTTGTTATAAAACACAGGCAAGTGTTACTCAAGGACACAGTTCCCAAAGCTCAGAGTCACCTCCCAACAGCAGTTTTGCTGGGGCAGGGAGGGTCTGACCAATGTAGTGGTGGCTTTTGGAGTAAATACTCAAGTTTTGATCTGATATTACTTAGGGCTCTTAGCAAAGCACCCACTGTCTCCTTTGGAAAACACATTTTGGAAAGGAGCACCCGATAGCGTTGGTTCAAAACACTCACAAACCTCCTGAGTCAGGGAGAAGGAAAGAAATTGCAAAATAATCAGTGGCAGGTTGTTCCTTTGAGAAGACCAGCTCTGGCTACCAGCCACCAGCCTGAGCTGTTGCTCCTGCCATTGACACTGCGGCTCAGCCCTCGGTGCACACCTGGATCTGCAGGAACATCTGCAGGAAACAGCCTCAAACTGTTTCTGCTCCCCTGGGACCCCGCTGTTGCCTCTGTCTATGATCACACCTTGACGTTATTAACGCTCCTGTGTCCACCCACTCTCCTGGCCCTGTATTTGAGAGCAGGAGCTGAAGGAAATGAGTTAAAAAACCCTCCTACAATCAGTTCAGTTAAACTTCCAGTTGTTTTTGTGACTCATTGGCTAGAAAGACTGTACTATGAGATTTCAGTGCCTTTAATTGCTTGCAGGGGATTAGTACACCATTACATTTTGGAATCAATTATAAGGTAAACAAGCTTCCAAGGGACGATTTGTTCACACTGCTTTTGCTGATGAATAGGATGGTACTAGGAAAAGACTATGTCTCACCTCCTCACCATGCCAACTATCAAAGCACAAAAAAATGGATTTTTGCACCTTCTGTGTGCTTCAGACCTAATTCCTCTGTGCAGTGGAAAAGTTACACAGTCCAGCTCCCTGGGGAAATAAAACCCTGTGTGGATCTACAGCAGGTAGATGGATTAGATTAGGCGGTTCATGTAGCTAAACTACCTGCCAGAATGATCACGAGAGGACCCTCCATCCCTCTGGCTTTGACATCCATTCCTTCCCAGTCACCTATCTTCACACCTTTTCCCCAGACTAGCTGACATGCAGTGTATGAAACGCACGCAGGGTACAAGTTGCATTTTGAAACAGCTACAAAGGGGTTGTCGGACCTCTCAACTTGCCAGCAGCATTCCCAGTGCCTTAAAACAGTGAGAACTGTGTGTAGCCAGGTACAGGAATGTGCTGTTGGCTCCACATTCTCATCATGGTTCCTTCCCAAAACCCACTGACCCCTCTGCACAATCGCAGGCACAACTGTTGGAACCGGGAAAACTTTAAAACCTGAGTCTAAAATAAGCAGAAGAAGGAAAAAAATAAATAGAAAAAAAAATCTCTGTGCTGGCTGGATGTCCTTCCTTTCTGCATGGTTCCCATACCATTGCTTAAGCTGCCAGGAAAACAATGGAAAAAAAATCTACTTACAGAGACATGGTGCTTCTCGTGGCGGCTTTCCCTCCTCCGCCGACATTCCTGTGCCGCCAGCCTTCTGCCTTGCCCTAGATAAACTCCCGCCGCCTCGGTCCAGCCATGCCCCAGCAGTTGGAAACCAGAGCTCCAGGGAAGTATTTAATGTGCTGTCAAACCCCGCCTCTGCTGTGGCCGGGCACCCACCGCCGGGAGGTCCTGCCCGAGCTGCCTACACCCCTACAGTGGGTCCCACCGCCGCTCATGGCTCCTCTTTCCCTTGCCAAGCCTTGGGAGAAAGAGGGAAGGTGCTATATATACATACTGGGGAAGAAAGGGGCATCGGTTTTAAATCCAAACAAGCCGCTGGGTCTGGTTTTAGGAACGTTGCCTGGAATTTTGCTGCTGAGCTCTTGAGCTGGTTGGAAGTAAATTAATAGCATCAGCTAGTGGCACTGGTAAGAGATTTATAAGACAGAGAGCATGACTAATAGGGAACATATGGAAAACACATTTTGGCAAAAGTTCCTTGGTTGCTGGGGGAAAAAAATAATAAAAATAGAAGCAAGGCTCACCAGTGAGAAAAACCACTCCGAAGCTCCTGCTTTGCTGCACCCCAAGCAAGGCTTGCTCTGGAAGAGGTGGTGCACCTCCCTCCAAGCTGGTGGCTGGGAGCAGAGAGTGGATGAAGTATGGGGAAGGGTTTTTGAGCACACGCAGAGACTTTTTGGCTTCTTTGCAGAAGCAAGAGGAAATAAGAAGTATGGGTGTGTACATGAAGCCTAAGGCAAGTGGAGAAGAAAACCTCCATCCTGATGGTCCAAGGATCGCCCCTTGTCCCTGCTCCATCCATGAGGAGCTTTGGCATTGCCAACCCAACAGGATCAGTTCCAGGGAGCTGCTGAGATGGAAATGGAGAGTCAAGGCAGAAAGACTCCCCAAGGGCCAGCGAGGAGGAGAAGGAAGCGACCATCTCAGCCAACAAGTCATTAAAAGGATCAGACCCCACCTTTGAGGGGAGAAAGCATGGGAGGATGTACGTTTTCATAGAATCACAGAATGGTTTGGGTTGGAAGGGACCTTTAGAGGTCATCTGGTCCAACCCCCCTGCACTGAGCCAGGACATCTTCAACTTGACCAGGTTGCTCAGAGCCCCGTCCAACCTGACCTTGGATGTCTACGGGGGATGGGGCATCGACCACCTCTCTGGGCAACCTGGGCCAGTGTCTCACCACCCTTTTGAAACCATATGGCTTATTGGGAACATTCATCCCTGGTCCTGACAAAGGATATTCACTCTGCTGTCAGACCTCTGGTTTCCCAAAGAGCCCGAAGGGACGTGGAGGGGCAATTCCTGCTCGCTGGAGCATCTGACACCGACGCTCTTGCAAGCAGCAGCATCTCCTGCACTGCTCCATGCTGCCTAACGCTTTGGCCGTACTGCTGAAAGTGTCTCTGTGAGAGCCCAGGAGCATGTGAGCCTCTGCTGACACCAGACCTTGGCTGCATGACACAACCCCATTGCAGATAATGGGGTCTCTGTGGGGGCTAGCATTCCTGGGCACATTGCAGAAACTTTCCTGAAGGTTTTAAGTTATAAACTAATTATTCATACACAGTGATAAGTTAATTCACGGTTCAGAAGAACATAACCTTGGGGGAATATGCCACACTAGGGAAACCAGAGTTTGGGAGGCATTTTGGGGGAATAAGCCTCTAAAGAAGTTCAATTATCACAACCTAGTTGCATGCTTCAACTTAAGCACTTAGCACACCGACAAAGCTGGGACTCTCAAAGGATGTGGGGATATAGGGAGCTGGTTTCAGAGGACAGCACCAGGGCTGGAGATCTCCTCCAGCAACACCCCAACCTCCCTGGAGATCTCCCATCAGGACCCCTCTGAGGGGGAGAAAACGTACAGCGAGCCGAGGCCACGTTACCCCTGTGTGTTGCTGGGACTGGGTTTGGCCTCCAGCATGCCAGGGCAGTGACCTCCCTGGTCCTCCACACTGTCCTTCAAGTCTGGAGACAGTGGGTCACCTCGTGGTCACCTCCACAGGGGCCACAACATGGTCCTTGGGTGCGTCCCCTACAAGCGGGGACCCCACAGCTTCCAGCACGTGTCACACCATCTAATTCTAAAAGACAAGTCCTATGAGATCCATCAGACCTGAGGGAAGACCACCAAGTTCTCATTCCCATCAAAGAACTGTGGCGAAACTTCCACCCGCTCCAGCCAGTGCAGGATGGAGCTGCAGAGAAGTATTATTAGTTATTTAAAAATAACTAGCTGAGAACAACTTCCAGGCTCTGCAGGACTGCGGGCAGCAACTTAGAGATAAAAGGCAGCTCGGCACGGTCCCTGTCCCAAGGGTCATACAGCCTTTCCAGGCCCTTTGCCTTCTAACCACGCGGGTTATTTATACACACAGCAATCTCATCTGGTGGAAGTTTTCTTGGGGCATTTGTGCTTCAGGAGAGCCAAGCAACATCTGCTCCTGCTCCAGCCTCCTGCCCAGCAGGTCCAGCCATCACACTGGCAGGGACCGAGTGGTTCCCATCACCAAACCATCACCCGGGGAAGGAGGGAGAGGGCTGGAGGCAGAGCCAGACTTGTGCATTTTCTCTGGCACGCTTTAGCTGGGTTTTCACCGTCTGAACAGGTTGTGTGAAAGCCAAAACCTTCGCTGTGCGGGTAATAACGCAGAATGGCAGGAGTATGCACACAGTTATAAATAGTTTGTGTTTTCTTCCTCCAAGGAAGACACTGTAGAGCAAACAGAGCTTTTCTAGCTAATGTACAGGCACCTTTTCACACCCAACCCACCCCTTCAGCGTCCCATGTCCTCGATTTAATACTTGGCACTGAGAAAAGGAAATAAAAGAGAGGGTGGAGACAGAGGGGGAATGGATGTGATGAAGCCTTGTACGATGCTGGCTGCTGCTGGGAGTCACCTCTCCAAGTCACCTCTCCACCCAGCACCGCTTGTGTTTCAGAGTAGTGATCTATACACGCTTCTCTTAGATGTCCTATTGAAGTAAATCAGTGCTGTCACTAATGAAAAGGAGATCTGGTATATCGTCTCCCTGCTATGCAAGTCATGAGTAGCAACCATAATTATCCACTCTGGCCACAAATCTACGAAGCTCTGTACTTATTGTGATGAGACTTCATTTTCTTTAATTTTTACCTTTTGGATTTTCATTCGATCTGTTTGAAAACTAAATGAAATGAAGAAACACATCTTTGTTCAAATGACAAGCCTGCTTTTTAAAACAAGGCCCAGGAAGCAACATCACTGTTTTGAGAAAAATGTCGCAAAATTGAAATAAATTAAGAATGTCAAGTTTTTATCTTGTTGAAAATTGTTGGATTTGGGCTTAGGAGACTACAGCATTTCATGTCTGAGAAGCAAAAACATCTGAATACCACAAATGAGGGCAAAGACTGAAGCAGCAGTTTTAATTCATATCTTTTCTTTTTCGACTAACTTCACCAACCTTTTTTCTCTGACTTTCGGACATGGGATGCAGGACACATCTTCACCCTTGGTGGCTGTGGGTGCAATCCACTTTGAAAGAGGTTTGTGGTGGAAAGGGAGGTAAAGGCACTGCCTAAAGAGAAATATTCAACTTGGAAACTATTCTCCCCCTTTTGAATAATCTTAAAGTTCACTGCAGAACTGCTAAATTTTATTATTATTCTTGTTACTCAGTAATTTTGTGTCAGTTAGACAGAAAAAGGGATCTGAGGGGGTTACAGCTTTGCCAGTGAACGACAGAGTCACTGAAAGGCACACCGAGGTCTTACCTTTGCAAGCGAAGGCAGCACATTAAAACATTGCAGCTACACAGACAGAAAGTCATGTTTTAATTACTTTAGTGTCTCTGGTGTGGCTGCACTGCTGCTTGCAGCCCCGTGCCTTTAGCGGAGCACCACAGTTCTGGAAATGGCTTTAAACAGAGATATTTTTTTCCCCCAGATGTAAAGATGTGCTTCGGGGAGTGGCAACCTCCTTTCTCAATGTGTCATTCTTCCCTTCGGTCCCCCTCGTCCTGCCGTTATCCGTGTTGTCTTCAGAGTAGCTGGTCCTTAAGTGCCTAGGTGTGGGGGGATTGATGGGTTTGGAGGAGGACTCGGTCTTATTTTTTACAAGTTTGGTTCAATTAAGCATTGCAACTTTGACATTTCTATTGGCTCGTCCCCAGGTTAATAGGACCAGGTAAACCAAGCGCTGCAGAGAGATCCAGACGTGTATCTCACTGGGGCATCTTCAAGGCTGCCTTCCATTTCCTGATGGGAAGGAGCTCCTTTTTCATGCCTGGAGTCTCCAGAGCCTTCAACAACCCAAAGACCCAAGTTTTGTCATTGCCCCGGTGACGTGCTAGCGAGGCGGGGGACTTCTGCTGGGACAGAGAGCCGTGCCTTTTGTGTTAAGGTGTTTTGGAACAGGCCTGTCCCTTCCAGCAAGGGCAGAAGCAATGTACTGGGGTGGGACTTGGGTTTATGGGTGGAGGGACCATGCCTTGGGACAGCCCCTGTTCCCAGCCACAGAGACAGCCCGTTTGCTCATGACACAGTAACTGAACCAACACCCCTGTTTATGGCTGATGGCATCAAGGCCAACTGTGGATGTCCCGGGGACCCGTTCAGCAGCTGTGATGCAGAGATGGGAGGGAGCAGGTGGGAATGGCCACAGCGCTGCTCAACTCAACCACCCCAGCCAAGGACCCCTGGGCTCCCTTTCAGCCCCACCATGCTCCCTAGCTTAACCCAGGAAAAAAATCTCAGTTGTGCAAACTTCCCTCCTTCACCCAGAGCTTTGGCCATTCTCCAAGATTTGGGACTAATCAGGGTTTGCATCGTAAGAACTCTGCCAAAACCTCTAAAAAAAAAATTTATAGGCATCAGAAAAAGCTGTGCCAGTGTTGGTTGCTAAAATCTGCTTCATTGCAAATGTCTCTGTGGACTTTTCAGGACAGTGGTGATGATAACCCCAGCACAAATGTGCCATTTGAACGACATAGAGCCGGGGCCTCTACCTATTCATCATCAGGTTCATTTTTCTTCTGCATCCAGCTCTGCTTGTTGGATGAACCCAAGAAGGTTTTGAACTGGATCAGGACGTTGCAGTTGATCTCTGGCTCTTGCAAGGACCAAACGGAGAAAATCGGGTCTCGCGTGTTTTTCCAAAGCCCATGGGGATTTTGGCTGCATAACGTAAGGATGTTTGAAAATGAGGTGACGACTGCTTTGTTTCATGCAGTCTGAAAACATAAACTCTGGCTCTGAATTGCCATGAAATTTGGACCACAGTTGTGCCTCAGTTAGCTGAGAAGACAGGTCAGAAAATAGAATTTCTGTTACGTTTGCATTGGTTTCTGAGTGGAGCAAAAAGCCCATGCTGTTAGCAGAATGAATAATATTCCTGCTGAAAAACAGTAAAATGTTTCCTTTGGATATCACTGACTGATGACCACGGAAAGGTAAAAGCACTTAATTTTGAAAATGACCCCAAAAAAAATCTTATATGGTTAAATAACAAGAAGATTTAAATTCCAAAGTACAAAAGCCCAGAGGAAGTGTTTAAGCCCAGGCTGGAAAGCAGAAGCGATTTATTCCAGCCCTTCCCAACTGAAAATTTCACTGTGATGGACACATTCTTGAGATAAATTTCAGTGTTGACAAAACCACATATTTTTTCTGACAGGAACCTTTCTGCTGAAGTTTTCAAGGACGGCAAGATAACACGGGCCGACGTACCGAAAGGTGGCAAGAAGGGACTCATGGCGAGCCCCAGGGATGTGGCTCAGCAGAGCCATTTTTCCCTGCGTCTGTTCCTGCTCCAAAGAAAGCATTTGCCTCAATAGCCAGAGGTCAGATCGAGCAATTATTCCCTTCTCTATTTGCTTCCCTTTCCTGAAGTAGCTGGAGAAGCAATGGGAATAAAAGGCCACCTCCAGCCGCACCCGTTGGGGTTGTACCTGGTGTTAGTGCTACCCGCATCTCTCCTGCAAACCCATCGTGGCTCCCCAAGCTCTCATAACAGGAAACAATAAACTTTCCAGCCAGCGTTCCCAGCCCTGGCTGGCCTGCAGCACAACCCTGTGAAGCCTAAGCCAGGATTGACTTGCTGTAAACCTTCCTGAACTTGTACAATAAGAGTAAAAAAAAAAAAAAAAAGAAAATCAATAAAAATCAGAGGAAATCCATCCCCTGGTGAAAACGGCCGTGCAAAAGTTCACGGCACATCACCTCCTCCTGCTGTTGCCCCCACGGCCGCTGCTCCATCTGCAGTTCACCGAGCAGCGGTGCGTGAATGCAGGCAGGGCCAGAGGAAAAAGGCCAGGGTGCATGGGAAAGATTAGGGAACGCTGGAAAAAAAGTCAAATGACCACATTTTTGGCTGCTCCAGAAAGGTGGTGTTTTTTTTTTTTCTTTCTCTTTTTTCCCTAACACCTGTGGATGGGCAGAGCTGGTGTGTTAGGAGGGAGCTTGGAAGAACCCCAGGAAAAGGGGGCAGGAGCAAGGGGAGCAGGAACAGAGGTTGGAAGCTCAGCCATGGCTTTTGGGCTTGATTCAAGAGCTGCTGGGTGAGGTCCATGGCTCATACCGAGCGGATGAGAGGAATGGTTTCCCTGCTTTTCAGCTACGTGAAAACCATGTGTACAGTGTCAGTGGGGGGAGAGGGGAGGGAATGGGAGCAGCCAGCGACTCTGCATGGGGATGAACATCTTAAACACAGCTTGCGGGTAAAGACAGCAACATCCCAAAGCAAAGATGGAGCAGTTGTGTCCTCTGTAAATCCACACAAGCAAAACAGGACATGCTCAACACCTCCTCCAGCTTTCCTCACCAAACCCCTCTTCCAAATAACTGAAAATACAGATAGTTTTTCATTTTCTTGTGGAAAATGCTTTGCACCCATGCAGGCAGGCTGCTGACTCTGGGAGTTTGACTGTTTTTTGAAGCAGTGCCAATGAGAAAAATGTTAGTGTCAGCATCCCTAGAGACATTCCAGGTCAGGCTGGACGGGGCTCTGAGCAACCTGGTCTAGTTGAAGCTGTCCCTGCTCACTGCAGGGGGGTTGGACTAGATGGCCTCTAAAGGTCCCTTCCAGCCCAAACCGTTCCATGATTCTGTGATTCTATGAACTCTGTCATCACACGCCTCATCTGTCAGACACGGGGAGGTACAACAGCCACCACAGCAGGCGAGACAACCTGTGCACAACCAATGCTGGTCTGGTTCAACCAGCCCCTTTATGTGCAGCAGCTCTCAGGACAGACTCTCCCACCAGGATTTAAACCAGGGTCATATGGGTTGGAGCAACCCTAGGAGACCCTGCCACTGCCCTTGGCTCTGGCTGAAGGGTGCTTTTGCCCCTAGTAAAGCACAGTGTGACCCACCACTAACCATAGTCCCTTTCGCCAAAGTGGAGACTCAGCTCTATAGGTTCAAGCTCAATCCTGGGCTGACAGCCACCTGCCCAAATCGTAAGTGCAATATGGAAGAAGCCTCTGGATTGGGGATTTGGTGGAGGTTTCTTTCATCCTGGAGCACAAGAGAAGCCCAGCATGAGACCTGGGTCCAAAGTTATCTTTGTTTCTTTACTACCCCAAAAATATCTGTAATTTACCAACCAAAGTGCAGGTTAGAGGAACTGTGTCTCAACCCTAACAAGGACAGGAGCTTGCAGTGAGCAAGTGCCCCACAAATCGGTGCAGCAACGCGACCCACAGGATCCAACCCAGCTACACGAACCAGGTCCAAGCTCTACCCACCTTCACATGATGCTCCCTCATCCAGCCTCGGCCATACAGCATGATCACTGAGCAACTGCCCTGTCCTATGCTGTCCTCCAGGCAGAACTCACGCCTTACTGCTTTAAACAACCATGGGGTTAAAGACCATGTGGAGGTAATTTGGAAGCGCTGCTATGCTCGTGAGCAGATTTAAGGTCCTATTGCTTTGGTGTGGCATCTGCTCAGGGTGCTGAGTCCCACTCTGCTCTCTGCTCTGTCATGAACATAAGGGTGGTCTCCTAAACCCATCACCCAGCACCTCAGGAGGTGGCCTGGTTGCAGGAGCTGAGGTGAAGCTCAAGGAGCAGGACTTGTAAGATGACCTAAAATCTTATCTGAACCAGGACACATGCATCTAAAACACCAAACTTCTCTGAACATCCCAGCACTCATCACTGGAGCATCTATTGCCCAACATCCTGGCTTTGGAGGACCCTCAGACTTGTCAGGTCAGATGAGCCATAACAGTGAGGCCACTCCACGACACAAGTGTTGTGCAAATGGGGAAAAGGGCTGGGGACAGCTGCCAAACCCTTCCCTCTGCTGTAATAACCCATCCCTGCTCCCTCCCTGAATAAACTCCGAGCTGCAGACCTGCCACCCCAAATCACTAAAATGTCCTCCCGAGCTCAGCCCTAGCTACCTGGACACCAGACCCCTCCTCACAGGAAAACAATTCAACATCAACTAAATAAGGATATTGAAGACAAGAAAGCAAACGCCAAAGTGAAAATACCAGACACTTGGATGCGACTTTATGGCCCATTTTTCCATTAGTGGTAGGATCTAAACATAGTTAGAAGAGAAGAGAGAGAGAGACTCGAATGTGATAAATGAGGAAAAAAACACGTTGGACGTGCTCTTGCCAACTGTTCTTAGATAACAGACAAAATAGAAAATAAAGAAAAAAAGGAAACATTATTACTACAAGTGCTTTCCTATCCTTCTGCAGGGTTCCCAGCATGACCAGGGTAGGTTTCTACTCTGCTCACCCAGGTTTATTGTTACACCAGTATCACCAGTAAATTTTTAAATAACCACTTAGGTAATTTTACACAGATATAATTATACGATTATGTTTACATGCAGAGAAGAGGAAGATGAGAGAGAAATGCCCAGAGGAGTGCCTGGCGCCAGGCGAGCGGTACAGTACCTTCCCTGGGAGCCCTGGGGATGAGAACATCGGCGAAGGCTGGCCGGTCTGATCTGAAGGCGAGCTTGGGGTGGGAAAGGGACAGGAGCCTTCCTGGACGTGTTTACATAGGTGGGCCCCCACCCACTGACGCTGGAAAGGTCAGCGGCTCATGCCTCACATCTGGACGCCACTGGGTCCCCCCGTGCCAAGAAGGCAGACCACGTGTCTTTTCATCCCCAAAGTTCGCAAGACTGGAGAGGTTTTGAATCAGTGTTGCTCCTTCCCTTCCAGCGGTAGATAGTGGGGTGGAGAAGGTGCCGTCAGGCTGGCATCCAGGTGGGAACAGAGCCAGTCCTGTCTGCCCCTGGGCCATGCTGATGCTCAAAGCAAAGGTTGGCTCTGAGATACGCACTGCTGGAGGTCCAAGTCCCTGGGCATTCAATGGGGTGCTGGCAGCACCTTCTCCACCCTCTCCACCACACTGGGCACATGCCCACCTGCCTGTCTGCTGTGCTGGGCATCCAGCTATCCAAAGCCTACACCAGCACCACCAAACCCTACACCAGCACCACCAAACCCTATACCAGCACTACCAAACCCTACACCAGCACCACCGAACCCTATACCAGCATGACCAAAGCCTACACCAGCACCACCAAACCCTACACCAGCACCACCAAACCCTACACCAGCACCACCAAACCCTATACCAGCACTACCAAACCCTACACCAGCACCACCAAACCCTATACCAGCATGACCAAAGCCTACACCAGCACCACCAAACCCTACACCACCACTGCTACACCGTACACCACCACTGCTACACCGTACACCACCTCCATCAAACCCTACACAACCTCCACCAAACCCTACACCAGCACCAACAAACCCTACACCAGCACCATCAAGCTGTACACCACCTTCACCACACCCTACAGCACCTCCCCAACCCATGATGTCCCTAGGTTGGGACCATGAGCCTGAGGGTTTGCCATGGTCCCATCATGCCTCATGCACAGGGCTAAAGCAGACACCCCATAACCTTGCTGCCTGCCCCCTCCTACCAAAAGACAGACCAAGCTGGTCCCTGCTACCCAGTTGCCTTCACCCCACACGGTGTCAGCGGGGAAAGTAGCCAGAAGATCTCAGCTGCAGCCAGGTGCCTTCAGAGGACCATCATGGGATGGCACCTTCCTCCCTGCAGCATTGCCCTCCTGGACACAGGACCCACTGCATCACCCTCGCTGTAGGAGAGCTTAATCACTTACGGTCTCAGTCCTTAATGAACATAGGGGGCTGTGCAGGTCATCGGTCCCGAGGTGGACAGCCACACTGGCCGCCCCTCGGGAAGCCAGCAGCAGGTTGTGCTCCAACATGAGCGTGCATGCTGCTCTGCAATAGGTTGCTCCGGGGAGCACGCAGCAATAAAAAGCTGGACAGAAGAAAGGGTAATATCGAATCCAGCTGTGAAAACAAAAGATTAAAACCCTTTCAGCCTACAACCTCTCTTGGCCAACACGCGGGAAACAATGCGCCAACATTAATTCCTCTCCCAATGTCCATCCAACAGTTATTTTTTTCATGAATGAGCATGTTGAGGCGGAAGGGGAAGGAAGGGAGATGCAGGAGGAGGAGGCGGACAGCCCTTCCATGCCTTTTACACAGGGGAACCTCTGCAGATCATGGAGAGGCAGGGCCGTGGGCCTGAGCCAATGATGCTCCAGTGCTTGGGGCTGATCCACAACCTGAGACAAACGGGCAGCTAGATGAGGTTTTTCTCTCTTTGTTTTTACAACAGGCCGGTCCTGAAGGTAGACCTCTTCCCAAGAGAGCACCAGGCACACAGGTGCATCGGTGCAGGTTTTACTAGAGAAGTGAGCGTCTTGGGTGCATGCCACCCTGCTCACACCAAACCCTCCACCACCCGCTGGGATGCGGTGGGCTCTTGCTGCCAGAGCAGGTACCCCTGGCATCGCTGGGGCTTGCACAGAGGGGTTGAGCACCCCCATACCAGGTACTCAGCTGGTTCCTAAGCAGGGATGCATGAAGCTCCACTGTGAGGCTGGGGATGGGACACAGAGGATGCTACAGCCACAGTTTAATCCACAATACTAAAATCCCCCCAGGACATGCAGCAGGCCCCTTCCTAGTCTCCCAGTCTTGTGATCACATTACTTTTCCTCCATGCTTTCTGCCAGCTCAGAGCCAGTTCAGCCTCCTCTGCTAATCTGAACATTGCTAAGTTTAAAGAGGATGGACAACGCCGTGGAAAGAGGGTACAAAAGAAAAAAACCCTGATCCTCCTTCACTTTGCAATAAATAGCCCTTAGAAATGCCACGTCACGATTTCTGACCTACAGGCAGCTACTGGGACACGTCTGGGTTTGCTGCTGATCAACTACGGACCATCCTCTGCTGCGGCTCTGATGGTGGTCAGTGGCTGGGTACCCAGCCCACCACATTTCGGTATTCCAGGTAACCCCCTGGAAAATTTCTGGAGTGAATAGCTGCAATGAGTGTCCTGGCCATTATCAAAAGCTGGGGAAAGAAGATGAAGTTGTGGGAGGCTCTTCTTGAAAATTCACTCTTTCCATCTCTGGTTCTTTCCCTCCCTTCCTCTCCAAGGCATCCTCCCTTTAGCCTCCAGACAGAAATAAATAAGAAACCACAACACCATCTGTGTTTCTGAGAAAGATTAAGAAGCAACAACTTAAGGGACGTGAACCAAAAACCCAAATTACGTTTTGCAGCATTGCTGTGAGACGGGTTGGTCTGCACGCAGATGGATGAGGTAGAGCCCTGTGGGCCATGTGTGCAGCCATGAGGAGCTGGAGCCAGAGGAGCAGAGTCCCACAGCCAACGGGTGGTACCCAACTCACTGACCATGAGCCTGTGAGCTTCCTTGCATCATTTGAAAGCAGATCTTCATCCATATCATATTTTTCCCTGGTTGCTTTTTGGGTCCCTACTGACGTCAAAGCCTGGGAGCGTTCACCTCAACCCTCTGCAGCCCACATCAGTGCTGCTTGGCCAGCTCTCAGCTGTCTCTAGGGTGACTCCAGGCAGAAGTGAGCAGGGCACCCCTATTTCCACCTCTCCCAAACGCAACAGCACAAGGGAGATATTTTTGCCTTCTCTCAAGCGGTCCTGCAAACCATGAGCCCTGATCACTAGCACCAGACACAGCCCTGTGATGGAGGGTAGCCAAGACGTGACGAGGGGCCTTGCCTGGTGGGAGATAGTACTCAAACCCAGCCCAGGAGGTCCCACGGAGAGCCTCTCCCATGGCACTGCCACCCTGTCCCATGTGGGGCTTGACCCCAACCAGCTACATCATTGCCTCCTGCTTAGATGTGTCTCCTCTGCCTACACCCTTGACAAAACGTCATTGCATTGCCCTGCCATGATCCCAGGCTGCCCTTTGCATCCATCCCCACTGGTTTTGTCTACGCTGCTGGCTCCAAAATTGAGCAGGCCTTCTCCTGGCGCACCTAACGCCACATCTCACCACCTTCAGGACTGCAGATCCAGACCCCAGACGGCCCTTGCTCTGCTGCTGTCCATTCAAAGGTCCTCACTCCATCCCTGTTTCAAAAATTCAGCTGACCAAGTGGGTTTTCTCCTTTGTTTGGAGCCCTTCTTTTCTGCTCTTGATTTAATTGTCCGGTTGTAATAGCCAAGAATTTCCAAAACCTGGTGGAAAATTAAAGAATCAGTGCAGGAGCAAAACCACCCCTGCCTTGGAGAACGGCGCTTTTGTTTCCTGCCAGCCATCCTCTTTCAGGCACTGACAGCAAAAAACTTCAGGCCTTTCCGACCACTAAATCACCCTATTGGACTCATAACAGGGGCAGCTGAACTACACCTAGTTCCAGCTATTGAAATGACGGCAACAGTCTCCATCCTACAGGAACTGACCCCTTTACTGTCGCCGATACTGGTGGAAGTGCTGATGACATATGAACATTAGTGACCATTACTAATTTCCAGTGGTGTTTGCTGAAGCTGGAGCCAATGCAGAGCCCGGCTGGAGGGGAGTAAGCTCAAGGGACTGGAGATGGGATGCAGGGATGCTCAGCCCAATGGAGATGCCAAGGGCTGCGTGGAAGGGGAATTATGGCTTTGCTTAAGAGTTAGCCCCAGCAGACTAAGCAGGGTGTAGGCTGGTTAGCCAGGATGCTCTGCACGCCAGGATACCTATCCCTGTCATCACACTGAAGCCTTGCATTCAGAAACACGCAGCGGGCTTCACAGGACCAGAAAATGGGGTCATCACAGAGCAGTGCACATGGCCTCCTCTTGCAGCTCTCAGCAAAGCCAGCCCAGCAGACAAGTCCATGCGCATACTCAGCCCATCGCCTGCCCCATCCTGGCCAGCCCTGAGGAGAAGTCACCGCTCCCCCACCAGCCCCTGCTTATAAAAACTTGGGTGCTTTTACCTGCGATTTGGGAAATGACCAATTTCATCCTTTTTCATGCCTGTCCACGCAACAGCCTCATTAACACTGCGGAAGAGAAGGGGAACGGGGCGGGGGGGCATTCAGCCTCTCTGCTGGGCGGTGGACTGGATGGGGATGGGTGAAACGTGCATCCCGGGGCAGGTCTGTTTTTGAAAAGCAATTACTGGCCGGGAAGACGGCAAATCCTGCATTCCTCAGCGAAGGAATCCGGATGATGTCCCCTCCTGCCCGGTGGCAGGAGCATTCCTGCCCACCGCGGCTCCCTCCAGGCAGCCCCTGCCTTTGCTACAAATATTTGGTTTGGCTTGTTTTCTGGAAGCTTCCCATTACAAGGAATAACAGCAGGATGGACTCTCCTAGTGTAAGGCATGTCTCTGTACCAGCACTTTAGCACGGGCCACAGGTTAATAGAGGTTCACACACAGCAGCCAAAATTTTACTGCCAGTAGCAGAAGTGGGTTTTTTTCATTTTTTTTTAAATCTATGCGGTGCAGTGCAGACTGAGATATATCAGAAATCTCTTAAAATAGAAGGCTGCCTGCTCCACTAAACCACTGCCTGCTCCACTAAACCACTTTGAACCAAATTCACTCCATTTTCTACTATATACATCTAGATTGGAGGCATGTAGATGCACCTCTAATCCTGTGGCTTTCTCTCCCTCACCTTTCTCGTAGGATACACCTAGTAGGATACATGGACTAGGATGCCTAAAGCAAGTTGGGATCTCTCCTAACCAACTGGCCTGGGATAAATTGCCCTTTTGCCTGGAAGGGGTGTCCCAGTAGATGTTTCTAGGAAAAGTGTTGCAGGGATATGAGGCAATTTTGGAGCGATGTGGAGGCAGGACCACGTGCAGCATGGTGGCTTCTCCTCAAAAGGAAAAGATCTCTCATTGTCTCCTCCAAGACTGTTTTTAAGGCACTGGGGTGAGATTTAGTTGCCTAAACTTGGGTGTTCAATCCTCCTTGGAGCTGAGTTCAATGTCCGCCTGGCCTCTGAGGGCTGGTCTGGGACATGACTCAGTTTCTAGCTCAGTTCTTTTGTGAGATGCTTGTGAGGGTAGATGACTCCAAATCCCACAGATGTTGATGGGATCTCACTAAGGTCTCTGATTTTATTGAAACATGAGTAGTCCCACCGAGATCCTAGCAAAGGCACAAAGAGAGGGGTGATGGGAATGGAAATGAGCTACATTTTTACCACCAGCATTAGGTATTGCCCCTGTATCTGAGCGCGTGGATGAGCTGGTTTGGGTTCTAAAAAAAACACACTTAAGCCATCACTTTTGGAGTTTTCCCAAGCTGGTGCCTCTTGCATCTGCTGATCTTCTTGTTCTGCCAGGCCAGGGAGGCTGCAAGCACAGACGGGAGCCCCAGGCATCGTGGTCTGGCTCTCTCGGTGCCAGGTACAGCCTTCATTGGTGTAACAGCTAAATCTGGATGGATCCCCACCATGCTGATGGGTGAAACTGTCCCTCCTTCCCCATGGGGACTGCAGGCTGCAGCAGCCTCTCTGAGCTGGGCAGGCGCCAGGCATTTTGCACAGCTGCTGGGCAGCCCAAGCCCTAAATCAACCCTTCTTCAATTAGCGCAGGACTTTCATCAGCGCTCGGTTGTTTTTAAGCTCCAACGATAAGAGGTTTCAGTGAATATTTCAAACTGTACATAAACTACAGCCTGCCAACACAAACACCATGAAAACACTCCCTATAAGTCATGCAGCAGAGTTTACCCTTACTAGAACTATTAAAATTTGCTGGAATGGCTAAAAGAGTGCGGTGGGCTGCCAGGAGGCTCTGCAGCCACGAGATCTGGGAGAGACACATGCAGTGCAAAAGCTTGCAAGAGAGCAGCTGCTCAGAGCAGAGCTTCCTCCTCTTCCTCCCACCTCAGGATCTCTGGGCAAGCTCCACTCACACAGGACTAAATGGATCAGCTCCATGCCCACACACGTCCTGGACAGCATGCGAAACCTTGCATGTGTTTGCTGTTAGACATGGTATTTCTTGCAGAAAGCCGCTTGCTTTTCCCTGCTGCTCTTCTGCTCTGGCTGCATCCATCTCCTCCTATTTTACCAGGGCATCCCTCTCTGCTATAACAGCAAGGAGTAAGGTTATCTTGCAAACCAGCTTCAGAAGTGCCGGAGGACCAAAGCAGGAGATCAAAACCTTTCCAAGGATGTCCTTGGATCACAGCTACAAGCCAGGCAGCCCTGTTCTCCTGCATTTCCCACCGGAGCTTTCTCTGATCTCCAGGCGGAAAGAGCCTTGGTCAAACCCTACAGCACCCCAGAGAGCCGAGAAGGGGGAGGCCTGGAGCAGCCCCCACGCAGGGATCAGCCCCATCGCTGGTCTTTTTGCCGTGGATCCCATCTGCTGAACCACCAGCGGTGCTGCAGCATGGCCAGCATCAGCCCCAGGCCATCTTCCAGGCTGGGTCCAAAGGAGAAGACACAGCCATCCTCTTCCTCTCCCGAAATCACAGCGGCCTGCAGTCCGCCTCACCGTCCCAGGGACATCCGGGGAAGCTTCGCTCTCCTGCTGGACCCCCTCACCTCTCCGCTCCCATGGGGATGCCAGGCAGGTGTCCATGCCCCCGCCACAGCAGTGGGATGTCTCATCCTCCACCAAACCGGCGCTCCCAATGGAAAGCTGTGTCCATCCAGTGCAAACCTCTGGGTCCTTTCAACCAGGAGCTGAAGCTACGGCTGACCCCTTCTCGTCCGTCTACCCCCGGTCCTGCCGCGTGAAAAGTGCTTTGTCCGGGGAGTTTGCAGCCTGAGAGCAACCACCTCCTGCCAAGCCAAGCCAAGCACTCAACAAAGCCCCACTGAAAGGCAGCCGTCCCCTGGGTGCCCTCGGAGAGCACCGAGCAGCTCCTCCTGACCGCTGCATCGCCGCTCCAGCAGCTGGAGCATCGTGCGAGCCAGCAGCCCGCCCCGCCGCCCCTGCAAAGCTAATCATGGAATCATAGAATCACAGAGCATCCCGAGCTGGAAGGGACCCACAAGGATCATCGAGTCCAACTCCTGTCCCGGAATAGGACAACCCCAAAATTCACACCATGTGTCTAAGGGCGTTGTCCAAATGCTTCTTGAATGGGTTCTGGCATCTCAGATGACCCTAAACACCTACATGTGGGCAACTGAAACCAGCCCGGGGTGTCCCATATGCAGCCCGTGGAGTCTGGGTGCTGGGGTCAGCACAGGGTCCTGGCCCCGGTGGTCTCCCCTTTCCTGGGGGACCCAACCACAACCCCAGGAGAAGCCACACTATCAGATGAGGTTCTTCTACAGCAGGGATTACATTCCAGTGCCTGCAGCATCACCTTTTCTCTCCGCCATTCCTCCTCTCCTCTACTCCAGCATCGCTTCCGTTTTATTAGCTTGATCTGTTTTGACTTGAAACTCTCCAGAGCCGGGACTGGCTCACGTCTTCCCCGGAGCCACGAGGTGCTCCGATCCCACCGATCACAAGAGGAGAGCAAAGGGCTGCTCTGGTGCTGCAGAAAGCCCCGGGGGACCTGGCAGCGCTTGCACAGGCCACCAGATCACTGAAACACTGCCAGGGGGAGGGAGGCAACGTCTGCTCTTGCATCATGTCACTAGACAGCGGCTCCTCTCGAGGGCTCAGAGCAGGGAGATGGGCAGGGGGGAGGCAGCGGAGACCTGCCTGCCCTGGAAAGGAAACCAGGACATTCATTTCTTAGTAAACTTGGTTAACTATTTCTGTCTGGGAGCACAGAGGAAAGGGCTGGGCAGAGCAGCGAGCAATACCATTGTCCCCAGCAGGAAGAAAAAGGGATGATAAAAACGTGTCTGTTGGAATTTGGCTCAGGCTCACTTTTGAACTGGCATCAGGTTTGCGAAGCAGAGGCTTCTGGATGCACGGCAGGGCGTTCTCCAGGGCTGAATCCGGAGGGGAATGTCATTTGGGGTTGTAGGTTGGATTAACTCTGCATTGACCCGGAGGGTCAGATGGAGAAGGGATTTAAGAACCCAAAGATGCCCAGGGCCAGAGAGAAGCCAGCAGCATTGCTTCAGCCCAGTGGCTTGGCCGCGGCAGGGGCCAAGACGCATTTCTGGGCCGTTTTCCCGTGATTTTGTCCATTTACATCCCTCCAGCACCCCGCTGGTGGGCTCGCATGTGCCATCTGCAGCTCTCTGCCATGCTGGCCTCCACCTCGCGTCTGAAAGGCACTTTGCACAAAGCAGACACTTGTAAAGCTCTTGGCCGAGCATGTGTTTAGAGGGTATTAAAAGTTGCAGTCATAAATAACAAAGCAAAGCAGAAACGCAGCCTCGGGAGACACCAAGATCCCTCAGTCCTTGCTGTGTTGAAATGGGTCCTATCTCAGTTGAAATGGGGATGCTGCATGTAAATCCACCCAGAAAGTAGGGTCTCATGACCCCAGCGCCACCCTGTCACCCCCCAGTGCTGCTGGGTCCCCTCCCAGTGGAGGCCAGCTGGGGGTGGCATCCCCCAGGGATGATGACAGGGGCCAAGGCTGATGAGTGTCATTAATGACCAGGGGGATGGGACTGATTTGGGGCCACTCCTGGTTTGGGGGGTACAGTGGATAGAGAGGGTGGGGTAGCGCTGCTGTGTTGGGGGACCTCAGCGAGCTGGAGAAATGGGCTGGTGGGACCCAGGTGAAGTTCAACAGAGGCAAAGGCAGAGTGGTGGCCCCGGTGGGGGACAGGACACAGGACAGCAGGGAGTGACTGGCTGGGGAGCAGCTCCGCAGGCGAGGCTCGGGGGTCCTGGTGGTCAAGCTGGCCGTTAATCAGCACCGCGGCCTTGCAGCAGAGAAGGCCACCCCTATGCCGGGCTGTCTCAGCAAGAGCGTAGCCAGTGGGGTGAGCACTGTTATGATCCTCTCAGTTCTGCCCTCATAAGACCACAACTGGATACTGTGCCCAGTTTGGGGCTGCCCAGTACTAGAAAGGTATTGAAGTGAGTCCCACAGAGGCTTCCAAAATGGCTGTGGGCTGGAGAATGGGATGTCTGAGTGGAGGCTGAGAGCGCTGGGTCTGATCTGCAGCCCAGAAAGCCAGCCGTGCCCTGGGCTGCATCCCCAGCAGCGTGGGCAGCAGGGCGAGGGAGGGGATTCTGCCCCTCTGCCCCGCTCGGGTGAGACCCCCCTGCAGCGCCGCGTCCAGCTCTGGAGCCCCCAGCGCAGACAGGACATGGACCTGCTGGAGCGGGGCCAGAGGAGGCCACAAAGGTGATCAGGGGCTGGAGCACCTCTGCTGTGGAGACAGGCTGAGAGAGCTGGGGGTGTTCAGCCTGGAGAAGAGAAGGCTGCGGGGAGACCTTATTGCGGCCTTCCAGTGCTTAAAGGGGGNTTGGACTAGATGGCCTCTAAAGGTCCCTTCCAGCCTAAACCATTCTGTGATTCCATGATCAGCCTGGAGAAGAGAAAGGGAAGATCTTGCGGGTGTGTGCAGCTGCCTTACAGGAGGTTATAGAGAAGGTGGTCCAGACGCTTCTCAGAAGCGCACAGTGAAGTTGCCAAGTTGCAGCCCGAAAAATTTCAACTGAATGTGAAATGAAAAAAATCTCCATGACAAACACTGGCACTGGGAGCTGATGGGATCTCCACCCTTGGAGGTAACTCAGTTGGACAGGGCCTTGGGCAGCTTCATCCAACATCAAACTTGGCCCTACTCCGTGACCTCCTGAGGTATCTTCAGCCTTTATTGTCCTGCAATTGCACAACTCACCCTCGAGATTCCCATCGGTCCCCCCTTGCTCAGCATCTCCCACACTGCCGTACCCACCAGTGGCCGGGAGAAGTTGGCATCCTCCCCCAGGAGAGTGCTCTGCCCTGAGGGTGGGCGAGAAGACAGACCACAGAGGAGTGTGGGAAGGTCTTGGAGGAGCTTTTCTGAGACCCTGTGGGATGTAAATGGACCCTAAAAGCCTAGAGACAGCCCAGGGCACCTGGCAGGCAGCCCCAGGGTCCCCACCTTCTGGGGAGACAGCCAGAGAACTGATGGGTCACCCCACAGTGCCAAAAGATGCCACCAGGTCCCTCTGCTAGAACGATTTATCTCCCTGCCTCTGCAAAGTTGGAAGTTCGAAGTGAAATACCAATTTACCCCATGTGCCTTAATTAATTTATAGAACAGGGCTCCTCATTTTCTATCCATTTCCCCTGTCCCCTACTGCTACAGCCCTGGGTTGCACTGACGGCATGCAGCAACCCTGCACAAAATCCTTTATTTACTCTTTTTCTGGCAGCAAGGAGCAGAAACCATGGCAGTTTATGTGGCTGGTCACCAAGGTCTCCAAGCAACAGACCGGGTCAAAGGGAGCTGCGCAGCCTTAAAAATTAACCTTGTGCTGGTTGGATGAATCTTGGGTGGAAGAGCTCCAAACAAGCCATATATTATCATAGAATCATAGAATGTCCTGACTTGGAAGGGACGGTGCACGCCGTATGCTGCCATCTACCTCTGCAGAACGTTACAGAGGAAGGAGGGGTTTCCTTATGACACACACACAAAAAAAATCTGGTATTTTGGTCTTGGACAACACTCAAAGGTTGTCTCAGAAATAGCTCTCGTAGCTTGCCGAGTATAAGGTGCAGATTCCCCATCAGTGACACGCCTCTTTCCCCCATTCCCACCCACCCGTGACTCACTTGAGCTGGGTTACATTGGATTTCCTTCTTCTGACTTTCTAAGGAAGCTTTGGAGAGAGGACAGATTGTCCTCCTGTGGCATTTCAAGGTAATCTGGGTGAAAGGAGAAGGTGCCTGTGGCCTCCTGAGACTCAAGGAGCTCTTTGCTTCCCGCTGTATGGGGGTTGTTCACGCACCCTCTTCCAGGAGAGGACACGGCTCTCTCCCATTAAGCACAACTTAAATACATTTATTAAGCCAAGCTCCTGTGCTTGGTATAGATGGAAAGGGCATTTTGGGATGGCAGGAGATGGAGCCCCCAGGGTGTGAGAGAGAAACACCTCCCTGCCATGCACGGGGCACAGCACGGACCGGGAGGGCTCAGAGGTCCTTCTAGCCCCACTGCCAGGGGATCCCTCTGGACAAATGCAGGTTGCAACCAAGTTTGCTCTGACGGTACCAGCAACCTGGAGGTAGGAGGGATATATCTAAGGGTCACCCGCTAACCACAAGAAAGATCTTTAGGTTTTAATGAGGATGGATTTGATAAAGGCTATGGAAATGCAACAGCAGCTCTAAACAAGATTCATCTAAGGACGTAGAAGTCTTGATGGGGGATAAAAGTTGGAGAAGGAGATCCCACCCCAGAGGAGCAACCTGTATGTGTGATAGCCAACAGGCGAGTTCTCTCTCAAGGAAGGCCCATTGGCCAAGAAGATGAGGCCAGCGAGGAGCAGGTTCAGCTCCTGCTGCCCCGTGCCTCAGTTTCCCTAGCTACGCAGGAGAGAGGAGAGAAGACACCCTTTGCGAGGTGCTTTGAGATGCGAGGACGAAAAGCGCGCTCACATCCTTGGATATTATTTAAAAAACAATACAACACAAAAGCACTTTACAGAGAAGATAAACTTATCAATGGGCCTTTTGTCCATGCATCAGAGACACCAGCTGCAAAACCGCATCTTCTGCCGGGCTCCTACGGGCGCTGGTCTCTGCCCACGCCTGGTCTTCAAAGACCAGCTCGTGGTGCATGAGCGTGTACCACCTAAGCTGATGCTCCAAAAGCAAGCAGGCTGCAGACCTTAAAACTTGCTCTACGAGCAGAAAGAGTTTCAGAAACGTAACCCAAGGAACCAAGAGCAAGACGAGCAAGAAAACCAAACCCTGAAGCACCTTCCTCTCCCCATCTCTGTTGGCCTGAGGTGGGGAGAAGGTTTGGGACAGAAACTGGCCAGGAGGTCCCAGAGCACACAGGGGTTTCCATCAGGAAAAAGCTAAAACACCGATGGTTTAATCCCAAACTCCCTGGAGATGGATTTGCACTGCCCCGCGCGATGGGGGATGATTTATGCCAGCAAGGCGTGCACAAACAGATGCCAAATAGGGATGTTATGCCTCTCACCACCGGCATGAAAGGCAACACACGAATGTTAGGTTGCAGCAAACGCATTCCCCACCCAAGTGATGGGGAAAGGGCAGAAAATGAAGAGCGGGGGAGAGCAGGGTGGGAGCAGAGGTGGATTGAAGCAGAGGGAGGGGGTCTGCGAAGTGCTGGGAATTGGCCAAGCTAAAACCATCCGGCAAAATATCGAAATAAAACAGAGGGGAGGGGGGAAAAAAAAAAAGGCAAAACAAAATGTAACATACGGAGAAGCGCTGGGCTCGGTCCCTTGCAAAAACGTCCCATCCTTCCCCGCCGTGGTGCACGGAGCCGCAGGCAGCGCCCCGTCCCTGCCTGCCGCAGGCAGAGTTCCCCAGCCGCTGCTTTTCCTCCCCTCCCACCCCTTCGAACCACGCTCTTCTCCCGCCGCACCAGCCTGGAGAGGATGACGTGGAGACTTCCACAGGGGAAGCTTCCCAAGACAGGAGAGCTCCTCCAAGTCTGACGCTGCAAACCCATCATCCCCCAGGATGCCAAAGGATTTCTTTCCCTTCCTATTATTTTTTTTTTTTAATTTCTTTATAAACACCCAAAAAAAGTACAGGAAAAACGAGAAGGCAGCGACGCTTTCAGGAGCCAAGAGCAACGCTTAGGGAAAAAACAAAATAATTCAAATAGTCTAAGGGTTTAGGGCTAATAATAACAAAGAGAGCGCTCCTTGGAGCAGGAGAGGGGAGGCGGAAAGCAGAAGTGCTGCCATGGGATAAGAAATGCTTCCTTCTTGTTTGGGTTTCCTTTTCCTTTCTGTTCAAACAGGGGTGAAGCAGAAAGAAGAGACGGCTACAAACTCAACCTGTCCTTACAGCTACAGTGATATACTGCAGCATTACCAAAACCCTCTTTTCCCCCCCTTCCCCAGATTTTTATGTCGAAGTGAACAGCCCAAAGCAGTACTCATCGCTCAAATTTTACATTTTTAGTATTTTATGGTGGCGGGGGGCTCCCTGCTAGCCCCATCCCGGACCCTCCTCATCCCTTGGCTCCCTTCCCAGCCCCGTTTCGCAGGGCAGGGGGTGGCAGCTGGAATCATGGCACTGCTCTGCAGATAACAGCTGGAAGGGAAAACAGCTGGAAAGGGACAAAGAGAACATTTTCTTCATCCTCCAGCCCATCCTGCTCTCAGCCAGAGGGTTTTGCCCCCCATGCAGGGCTCCGGTCAAGGAGGGGGGTGATGTTACCCCGTGCAACAAGCAGGGATTAAATAATTGCTGTTGTGTGCGACCTTTGGCGTGTTGTTATCTGTTCCTTTGCTTCACCAGCTTGCATGATTTTATGGCTGATCTCACAATAATTGATGTTTTCCTTAAAGGCCCCATGCTGCGAGGTGAGATTTGGCTTTCAGGGGTTCAAATCAGCAAGGTTTTTCTCTAAACCTTTAAAATCCGGTGATTCTTTAATCTCCTACTCATCTAGGGACCCACTGCACGTCCCTCAGCATTTCTTAAGTAGCACCCGCCATGTGAAACGACTCAAAATAACTTGTTTTTCCCAGTTTGAAAGAGAAGGGATGTCCTTGCTTCCCGGCACGACTGCGATGCGGCAGCCAAGTTTTCATCCTCTTATTTAATTTTTCAAGTGTGTTTCTTCTCTCCAGCTGCTTTCAGGGAGGAATGAGCTGGGAAACAGCCTGGCTGACCGTGCAGGGGGGATGCGTTCCCAGAAGAGGTTTTCAAGAAGAAATTAGCTCATAGGATACTCCAGGGATGGAGGAGAATGGAGAAGGGAGGCATTGCCACAGCGCTTGCTCCTGCAGCTGGTGTTGCCCTTGACATGGTCACAAGCCGAACCTTCAGCCCAGATTTGAGCTTTTCGAGCAGATTTTGGGTGAGGAAAACACCCTCACCAGAAACTGTTTAGGGAAATCCTTTTGTAGGCACCCAGCTTGAAAACAACCTTAAATACACTTCTAAAAAAACCTCAGCCTAGCCCTGTTTTAGACCCAGAGCAAAGCCTTGTTCAGCCTTGTTTAAAACAGTTTCAAGCAAAACCCTAGATCCAAATTTTAAGGGATTGGCCAGACCCCAAGTGGAGTTGGATTTCTGTAGCTTAAGCATGTATTTAATACAAAATATTTTGCAGGCATAAAAAGTAGTAAGACAATTTGCACGGCTCTCGATGTTGACTTTATATATCATGTAAGCGATAAAAAAAATGCTATATACAAAATAGACAATATATACAAAATATATTACAAGGATCAATGAAAGCGTGCCACGGCACCCCAGGATAAGGAACAAAGCATCCTTTTGTCCCCAAATCCACATTTTCTCCCAATCAGCGATACCCCCCGAGTCGCGTATCAGTATTAGACGAGCCGTACCTTTCACAGCCAGGAAAAAAAAGGTGCGTCTGAGTTGCGGGTCTTCACCGCATAACCGGAGACCTTCAGGGGGGAAAAGCCCCGCAGCACAACCGGCCTCAGCCCTGCAACAAAGCCAAGGAGGAGGCGATTATTCCCGGGCATCTCTCTGCCAGGCACAATACGGCAGCGTTTCAGCACCCACGCTCAATGCCGTCATTGTCCCCTCCGGAGCCGTGGCTCCTGCCTGCGGTGGCAGAGGGTGAAGCTTCTGCTCCTCTGCAAGGTCCCAAAGGCTTCATCCTACCACTGGAGAGGACCAGGAGACTGTTTTCCTCCTAGGGCAAGATAACAGACCTGGGGACAGGAGAGATCTCAGTTTTGCCTTCCCAACATGGTTACACTATTGCCCGGTGTGAGGTTCCTGCGAGAGGAAGGAAATAGGATCTTAGATAAAATACATCAGGGGTACAAAGGCGATGGGAAGACTGGGTTGAGATCGGGTGTTAACTGTTCACTGCTAAAACAGAAGGATGCTCTGGGCGGTATTTCGTAGGGATCCTTCCAGGGACTCTGCATCTGGATGCTGCACGCGGTGGAGGAGCACACGGAGAAGCTGGAGAGGTTCTAGTGGTGGCCACCACAATGCTCAGGGCTGGAGGATGGGACACGAGGAGAGGCTGAGCTGGGTCTGGTCAGACTCGAGAGGAGCAGGGGAGACCTTCTTGATAAATGCAACTACTAAATGGGAAGGTGGAGAGAAAATAGTCAAACTCTTTTCAGAGGCACCCAGGACAAGAGAGGCAGCAAGCTTGCTGCAGCCAAGCCGATAAGACATGAAGGAAGATCCTGCCTGTCTTTAGAAACACCAGGAGCTGCTGCAAGACGACCAGTGAAATCTCTTCCCTATGAGCACGGTGGATAGGAAAAGGGCAATCAGGTTGGACTTCAGCAACCAAAACAGCAAAGAACCCAGAGATTGCTACCACAGCGGTGCCATCTGCTTTATTTTTGCTCCTTAGGAGGGTTAGGAGTAGGTCCTAAAGCCAATGGAGCGAAGCTGCAGTGTGATGGCCCCAAGCAGCAGCAGCACCCATGCTCTGGAGGGCAGATGGGGTGAGAAAAACTGTGATGCATTTAAAAAAAAAGAAAAAAAATGCAAATTAAATGTGGAAAAGCTGCTGTGATGGAGCTGGGCAGCTCCCTGGGGATGCTGGCAGGGGCAGGGTGTGCAGGCAGCACTTTGGGAGCCCAGGGCCAGGAGGAGGGAGCAGAAGGGACGTTCAGCCCAGGTTTGAAGCCACGAGGATGTCCGTGCTGGCCGAGATGACTGTAGGCATTGTGGCTTGCCGACCTCTGCAGGTCAAGCTACTGTAATAATCAGCAATCAGATACCGAATCGATGAAACATTTGAGATCATCCTCCTTGCTCAGGGGAACAGCCTGACAAGCTCTCTCGCCCCACGGATGCTGGCCTTGGCTCCCCAGGGAGGGCGATAACCCCACTGGCATGGGCAGTGTCCCCTCTCCACCTGAATCTGGGTGGTGGTTTCTCTCTCCAGTCCATGCTGCCACACCCGGAGGCATCCATGGGACCACCACCACGAGCAGGGATGCAGCTCGAGTATCCTGTACTTCCAACCAGGAAAAATTATAAGCCTCCCCTTTTTCCCCCCCCCTCATTCTACGCCCAGTATATCGAGGTGAGCCCGTTGCCGATTGTAACAGGGGGGACTGGAGCATTGCACTTGGCTTTTTGGAGAGTTTTCCCAGCAGGGCTCGGTCCCCGTCACCTCTGCGCTGGCTTTGCATTAGGGAGCCAGGGACACCCCTGGGGCTGGATGCCCATCATGTAGGCACTTGCTTTCCGTTAGTGAGACTTGCCTGATAGCAAACAGGAGGAGAAACCCCGGTGCTTCAAGGGAATATCTGCAACTTAATGCTGGACTGAGGACTTGGCCACCGCCAGGCTGATGGCAGGGGGACAGCCGCCCCGTCCTCCCCTGCGCCTGTTGGTCCCAGCTCCCAGGGGTCTCCTCCCATGTGGGTTCACTAAAATAATCCCTTCTGTGGGGCAATGAAATAAAACATATAAATTCTTTGAGCTCAACCTGGGCACCGGCATTTTGCCTTTTCTGCCTCCCTTCTTTTTATCCTCACATCTCTGGCAGCCAGGATGGGGAAAGTAAAAGCTGGGAAAACATCCTGTTCCTCCCTCCTTCCGTGCCTGGGGAGAGAGAAATCAGGCGTCAGGAGCGGGGTGCACCCCCGATTGCACAAGCGTCCGGTTGTACCAGTTGCCGCTGCACACAATCTGAATTGCAGATGGCTCCTGGCTATTTACAGGGCTGGAGCCATGTCCCGGACAAGCAGAGTCACAGCTGCTATTGTCAGAAAAAGCTGAGCCTATACTGGATTCCCCATTTTTTTTCGCCCATTTTTGGAGCCTGGGAGCAGGACTGAGCTCGAGAAATGGGGAGCACGGTGTTGATGCCAGTGTCTCGCCCCAGCCGGTGCTCCTCACTCTGCATACCACCCCATCCGGAGCCAGTTGGGTTTACGGATCGGCGTCCTGCGCTCTCCAGGGATGACACAGTTGCACATCCAGTCGATGAGCCTGACCCAAATACAGCACCCAGCAAGGCAGGCTCATCCCCGCTCCCGGTCCAGCTGCCAGGGCAGCTCTTATCCTCATGGAGCCGATGGAGCTGGAGACGGCATGACTCCTACAAGCACCTTGGAGCATCACATACCGACGGGATGCTCCCCAATACCCTGTGCTAGAGAGAAAACTCCATCCTCCCCCACGACTTGTTCTCTAGCAGTGGCATGGTCAAGAAAAACAAGCCCTGAAGGAGCAATGTCTTGGCCGAGGGGTGCTGGCACAGGTTGGGTCAGGCCCCGCTGGGGTCGATTAGCCCCAGCGAGGGTTATGAGCTGTTGTGGTTTTATGGGACCTACCTGTTGCCGGTGGTGGTGGTGGTGGTGGGTGNATTTGTCATTGCAGGACAGCGATGGTGAAAAGAGTGATGACAACTTGGTAGTTGATGTTTCCAATGAGGTATACACAATGGTGGTTTTTGTACTTTACAGTGGTGGTGGTGGTGGTGGGTGTCTCAGCGCGAGGCAGCGGCAGCCGGCATGTGGCGGTCACTTCGCCGTCCTGTGGGAGAGCACAAAAAGGACGTCGGCATCCCCAGGCAGGGACCACGTCACCCGGCATAAGACCAATCTCAGCTGTAGCCCCCTAAAAAAGCCCGCAGTCTGGCATGTCTGGATTCCTCGGCTCGGGAAAGCCATCCCCAGCCCACGGAGCCCACCTCCCTCCTGCTCCCGCAGGCAGGCTCCTCATCCGCCCCAGGGCAAAGCCAGCCAGCTTCGTGTGGCTCGTGAGGCACCCGAGGATTTTGCACCGAAGCCGGTTGCGGAGCGCCGGCAGGTCTCACCCCGTGGCTCCGCTGTGGAGGGGTGACCCCAGAGAGAGCAATGACAACCCAAACCCCCTGCGGCAAGGCTCCCGGATCCTGTTGGAAGCCATGCAGGAGGATTTCCTAGATGAGGTTTGCTGCGTACCGATGGAAACTCAGGCACTGGATATAGCAGGAGAAAAATGGGGGGTTTGCCAAAAAATCTGGTAAGTGATGGCCTCAGACCCTCAGCCATGCCAGGGCCAGGCAGCACCAACCCCACCGACATGCCGAATGACCTCTCTGGAAGGTCCCAAACGCATGCGAGGAGCCCAGGCTGACTTGCAATAAGGTTTTTCTCCCCCAATAACTATTTCTGACAGCACGCAGGTCGCTGCAGTCACAGCCCTACCCACGACACGGCGTCCCCGTGCACCGATGTGAGCGCGTCCCATCACACCTTCACACCCGGGATGTTAAATCCCAGCGCTTGCGATCGGAAGCACACGTGCAGACCGAGCCGGACACTGACAAGCAAACAAGTAAACCACGGTTATTCCTACTTAGTTTTTTTTTTTTTTCCTTGTTGCTTATTTTATACGCCGGCCGCCCAATTATTTCCCAGGCTGGCTCTGCCCCGCGGTGCCTTTTTGCAATCGCATGGAAGGAAGCTTGAAAACCAGGGCTGCCTCCAAAAGCACCGAGATGCCAAGAAAAGCCACGGCAAGGACAAATCTCTGGACCGTGGGATCATTGCAGGGGGGTGTGATGCTGGAAGGAGCCATGGGTGGATGGGCTTTGGGCTATTTTTGGCTGCTTGAAGCTATCCTGCAGCGTGGCTCCAGCCTTTCTTGGCTTCCCTCAGGATGATTTGGGCACTGCCTGCCCTCACGCATCCCTGCACGATATCCTTCCCAGGCAGCATCTCGGCGCCGTTGGGGCAGAGCAGAGCTCACCTCTGCCTCTAAAGCCACCAACCCCACGTTCGCCCCTTGAAGGGGTGTTCCTATTGCCAAGGGCTTTGAATGAACAGAAAGGTGGAAAAAGCGATCAGCTCCTGCCCAGATTCAGCAAAAACCACAAAAGCAAGAGTGCAAAGCTTTCGCTTTTAAGCAAAAATGCTACGGGGATTTGGGGTTTTCTTTGGCATTGGCTTCAAAATAGCCCCGACCCCAGCCAGGGAGAGCCACCGGAGCAAGTTCTATCCCAGCTCTTTCCCCGGCGTGGCTCCTTGTATCATCCCACACATCCTTCTCATGGGGATTAGCCTTCCTCCCCCAGCATCCTCCTCCTGCAGGGATGTAGGATGAGGTGCTGCTGCACTTCCCAAAGCATCTCGCAGAGCTGAGAAGAACCGGAATCTGTCCAATTTTATCCCAGTCTGGTGAACCAGTGAAAAAAATATATTATATATATATTAAAAATATAAATATTAAAAATACATATATTTTAAAAAACCCTTTTTGCAACATTTCTGTGAGCAACCCAGGAGCAAGCCCATTCTTTCCCTTGTGGGTGCCCCAAGATGGAGTGGCAGGAGTCACAGCCACACTCAGGGGGAAAAAATTCATCCCCGTGGTCGCAGGTAATGAGGGTTTTAATGACTGTTGGGACAACGAAACAAAGCCACATCTGACAGCGTTACCTTCCTCTCGTCCTTCCCCTCGCCCACCTTCACCCCAGAATGTCCCAAACCTGTTGGTTGGTATGTTCAGCACTTTCCTGCCTGGAAGATCGCCAAGGTGGGAAATAGGGACCCCCAGGACCAGCATCTTTAATCACAGAAACGCCCTGGGCAGGGAGACAGTTNAAGCAAACAAGTAAACCCCGGGTATTCCTTCTTAGTTTTTTTTTTTTTTCCTTGTTGCTTATTTTATACGCCGGCCGCCCAATTATTTCCCAGGCTGGCTCTGCCCCGCGGTGCCTTTTTGCAATCGCATGGAAGGAAGCTTGAAAACCAGGGCTGCCTCCAAAAGCACCGAGATGCCAAGAAAAGCCACGGCAAGGACAAATCTCTGGACCGTGGGATCATTGCAGGGGGGTGTGATGCTGGAAGGAGCCATGGGTGGATGGGCTTTGGGCTATTTTTGGCTGCTTGAAGCTATCCTGCAGCATGGCTCCAGCCTTTCTTGGCTTCCCTCAGGATGATTTGGGCACTGCCTGCCCTCACGCATCCCTGCACGATATCCTTCCCAGGCAGCATCTCGGCGCCGTTGGGGCAGAGCAGAGCTCACCTCTGCCTCTAAAGCCACCAACCCCACGTTCGCCCCTTGAAGGGGTGTTCCTATTGCCAAGGGCTTTGAATGAACAGAAAGGTGGAAAAAGCGATCAGCTCCTGCCCAGATTCAGCAAAAACCACAAAAGCAAGAGTGCAAAGCTTTCGCTTTTAAGCAAAAATGCTACGGGGATTTGGGGTTTTCTTTGGCATTGGCTTCAAAATAGCCCCGACCCCAGCCAGGGAGAGCCACCGGAGCAAGTTCTATCCCAGCTCTTTCCCCGGCGTGGCTCCTTGTATCATCCCACACATCCTTCTCATGGGGATTAGCCTTCCTCCCCCAGCATCCTCCTCCTGCAGGGATGTAGGATGAGGTGCTGCTGCACTTCCCAAAGCATCTCGCAGAGCTGAGAAGAACCGGAATCTGTCCAATTTTATCCCAGTCTGGTGAACCAGTGAAAAAAATATATTATATATATATTAAAAATATAAATATTAAAAATACATATATTTTAAAAAACCCTTTTTGCAACATTTCTGTGAGCAACCCAGGAGCAAGCCCATTCTTTCCCTTGTGGGTGCCCCAAGATGGAGTGGCAGGAGTCACAGCCACACTCAGGGGGGAAAAATTCATCCCCGTGGTCGCAGGTAATGAGGTTTTTAATGACTGTTGGGACAACGAAACAAAGCCACATCTGACAGCGTTACCTTCCTCTCGTCCTTCCCCTCGCCCACCTTCACCCCAGAATGTCCCAAACCTGTTGGTTGGTATGTTCAGCACTTTCCTGCCTGGAAGATCGCCAAGGTGGGAAATAGGGACCCCCAGGACCAGCATCTTTAATCACAGAAACGCCCTGGGCAGGGAGACAGTTGGACCCTCGCTTTGCCATGGTCTGATCCCTCGGTCCCATCCCCAGCCCCACATCGAGCGCCAGCAGCCACCGTTTGTGGTTGTGTAGGACCCTGAATTTGGCGGCCACCGCAAGCGCGGTGCTCAGCGTGGTCCTTGCCTGCCCCAGGGATGGCCGCATCCCCAAGCCGGTACCGAAAATAAGGACCTAGAAAAGGTATTTATGTTTGCAAATGCAATTAATAAAATAGACATCTCATTTTGAGGAGGCAGAAATTAAACGCATTTCAACAGGTGCCCTTCGCCCACCCCGAGATTCAGTGTGTCCCTCCAAAACACCAACCATGGAGAGGGGCACTGCCAAAAACCACTCGCGAGAGATGCTCAACAGCTGTATCACCCGCTCAGCGACCAGCGGGGCTCCAGCAACCTGCTCCCGCTCCCTCCGCCACCCACCGCCGTCCCGACGCCCGCCCCGACACCTCGCATGAGCGCCGGGCGCCCAGGCATTCGCCGCTTCAGTCCGTCAGACGCGGCGGCAGCCGCTAAAAGCGGGTCACCCAATACAGAGTGGGTTATTTAGGACTTCCCTCTCTGTTACCACCAGGGAAGGGGGACGCAAGTCATCTACATGACTTGTTTTAACCCCCACCCGTTCTCCAAGTGCTGGCGGTGCTGCCGTACAGCTGAAGCATCGCCCCTTCCCGTTCCCGGGTATCACTCACCTCTCCCGGAGGGACACCCGAAGGCCGGGCTCGGGGCTGGCAGCCGCGCAGCTCTCCGGGCGTTGGCAGGAGGGCTGAGGAGGCAGCGGCCGGGCATTTCCATCTGGCGACAGCACCGCAGGTCCCACACGGTGGCCAGAGACCACCAGACTGAGGCCAGCGCCGTGTCCTCCACCTCGGCGTTTGGCTGCTCCGCAGCGCAGACCCTCTGTGCTTTCCTGCTGCCATTTCTGCCATCTAGAGGGGACATTTCCCCATTGCAAATGCATCCCTCAAAATATAACACACACACACACCCCCAACCCTCGATTCAGAAAAATATCGCAGTCCGTCGCTCACCACTGCGGGAAGAGCCTGGCCGCAGCGATTCACAGCATCAGGATGGGGAAAGCCAGATGCCGTGAAGCAGGCACACCCCCAGAAAATTTCAGGGGAGCATTTTTTCCTGCTCGTTTAACCAAAGCTAGAACCTCGCAGCATGAAACTCATGACAACAGAAAAGAGAGAATTTCACAGTATAATCTATAAAAGATATATTTAAAACACTCGGAGGCAAACGATCAAAATAATCATCAACTCTCATCTTTCTAAATGCAAGCGAGGCACTGAAAGGGTTGCCCAAGGTCTGCTTCTGCTTATTGGTGTTCACAATTACTTAGAATGGCCTGAGCTGGAAGGGACCCACAAGGACCCTCGAGTCCAGCTCCTGTCCCTGCACAGGACAGCCCCAAATTCACACCATGGCTCTGAGGGCCTTGTCCAAGGGCTTCTTGAACATCGCCAGGCTGGGTGCAGTGACTGCCTCCCTGGGGAGCCTGTTCCAGCGCTCCACCTCCCTCTGGGGGAAGAGCCTTTTCCCGATACCCCACCTAAACCTCCCCCACAACACGGAGGATGGAGCTGGTACATTAGGATGAAACTCACAGTACTTTTACAGCAGGTGTGCTGGAGCAGAGCAGCCCAGAGATGGGATACGAAGAGGATGAAACCCAAGAGTTGAGTTTAAGGTACAACCATGCCCTGGGAAGACGTGGTTTTGGTGAGAAAATACCGCAGCCTGGCATTGCTCGGTCCAGCCGTTCGCGGTCCGTACAACGCCAGCTTCACCTGGGTTTGGTTTTGGGGGGAAGGCACCACCTGCGGGACAGCAGCTCTGCGGGACTCGCCGTTTCCCAAGGATCAAATGCAAACCGCCTGCGCCCTCCAGGACATCAGGCTCTGGGGTGAGTGACCCTGTGAGCAGCTGTGCCGCACCCCTGTCTGCAGCGCCTGGTCCTTCCCTGCAGCCCGAAACCAGGTTGATCACCGGGAGGTACCGGATGCAACATCGCTCGTCTCTCCCACACTTACCTCTGGTGAAGGATGGGGTGCTTTCAGTATAGGGGCCCAGTGAGGAACCAACCCCTCCAAGGAGGCTCGGGATACGACCTGCTGGAGGGACCAAAGGGCTCAGAAGTTATGTGGAAGCATCAACATTAAGGCTGAAGAAAGCAAAGTGCAAAGCATCCTCCCAGGCCCCGTCAGGCAAAGCTTTCCATGTCTGAAGCCAGAGACCAGCACGAGGGACAGTGGCGAGATCAAACAGATCCCTGATAGGAAAAGCGATTTATTTCTGCCCTCAAGCACGTCATCCAAAAAGGCTGCACAGCTTGGGAGGGAAATGTTTTCTACCTCAACCTGTAGGTATAAGAGGATCTAAAAATATACCTGCGCCTAAACTCAAATGGAACAAGTACATGTGAATTACAAGATTGCTGCCAGGACGGCAGAGAGGAGAAACTCACAGTACTTTTCCCCAGAAAAAAAGACAGCGGATAGATCGTATCCTACAAGCATTCCCTTCTCTTAGCTTATTAAACAAACCCATCTGTTCACAAGGACTGTGGTTAGAGCAGCTGAGCCATGCCGACGTGCTGCTCTGCCACAGCGACGCAACAAAACACAGCAGAGGCTGAGGACGGCAGGCAGACGATCGGAAACGCCTGGAGGAGCTGTAGCCCGATCTGCAAGAGGAAGCAGGAACCAGAGGGAGCAAAAGTATGCCAACGGTTGCGATATCAGGTGCCAATAAAGATGGGAGCCCCTCTGTCTGCAGGTGGAAGCTAACTAGCTCCCCTTCTCCGAGTGGTGCTAACTGGGCGCAACGTGTACCTCCACAAATATTGTAGTGGGGTCCTAAGCCACGCGCCGGGGCCGCAGCTGCCCAGAGAGCTCCTCTACAGCCTCACAGAATGGCTCCGCGCTTCGGCGGCAGCTGCCGTGCAATCACTTCCAAAGCATCCGCCTGAGGTACCAATCTGAGAGAGCCCACGCCGAGCACGTGGCGAACAGAAACACAAGCGTGACCGGGTTTCGTTTTCTTTCCTTTTAATAGAAACATCCTAAAGTAACTTGGGAGGAAGATCAACCTAAAGGGAATGTCTTTTGGAATAAAATGGTGTGATGTGCTTCAGGAATGATGTGCAAAGTTAAACTGTCCCAACAGGCTCGGCTCAGGACTTCCTGGATTCTTGGGTCTTCTTGATTTCCTGCAAGGAGATCAGGAAAACAACTGAGCATCTGCTGCTCTTTGGGAACAACTCATAGTTTCACAGGAGACCACAAGAGATCATCTCCTCAGACCAGCTCCACAGCATCACCGGACCAAGCCTAGAGTTTACGCACGAGCCTTTAGGGATAAGGTAAGGTTTGACTTAGAGGCTCTTCAAAAATAGCCACACCCCTTCCATACGGTCCGGGGATGTGTGTTTGTTTTGCCCCTACCCCAGTATCGGGCTGGTTCCGTTTCCCACTCTTAGGCCACTGATCCAACATCACTCCTACGTGATCTGTGCTCAACTATGTCACTCAGCAGCTCAGAACAGATCAAGTGTGGGCATGTGGTCACATTTCTGTGGCTGCCTATAGGCAGGCCCTATAGGCTCAGCCTAGATGTCGTGCCTGCCCGGGGAGCGAGGCAGAAAAGCCCCAAACCACTCACCTCCAGGAGTATCTCCTTCAGTTCGGAATAGGCTTTTTCTAAATCATCATTAATAATGACCAAGTCAAACAGGCCAGGCTCTTTACCTAGGGAAGGAGATGAAAGAGGAGTTAGAGAACATGTTCCTTCCCTGTATCATCTTCCGTGCATGACCCGAGCTCCTGTGACATTTTAGTATTATTATTTCAGCCACTGATTATGCACTTCTCTGCCAACCGCCCACAAGGAACCGCAGTGGGAAACGATGCAGTATGCTGCTTAGATCAACCTCAGCTAATGTCCAAGCCCTGCCAGCACTCCTTGGAGAACACACCTCAGATGTTTATGCAAAAAAACCCCAAAATAATATCCTTAAAAAAAAAAAAAAAAACAAACAACAAAAAATATATCCTAAATCACCAACTCATCCCCTCTCCCTGCGCACATCACTCGAAGACCCCTGGACTTACTAAGTTCCAAATCTACGCGGGCTGCGGTCAAACGCTTCAGTAAACTTTCTTCTGTCTCAGTCTTTCGGTCCCGTAGTCTTTTTTCCTAAATCCAATGACAAATATGTTAAAGAAACACGTGTTCCAAATGTCGCATGCAGAAACCACCACCCACCCCACGAGCCAGTGCTGTCTGCCATTTCCTACTGCCGGCTGCCACGGGCACGTGAGGTAACACTGCAAAGGGTGAGGGGCCTCATTCACAGTCCAGAGCAAACCAGTGGCCAAGCTGGGTTTGGGCTCAAGATCCCCTACCCAGAGCTCAGGTTCCCAGTCTCTTTTCTCCACCTGTATTTTTTAATTATTTTTTGTGTTGTTGTTGCAGGTACTGCTGGGAGATGAAATCTCTCTGCTGAGCTCTGGCAGCTGGTGTTGTTGGCTTCCTCCTCCACAAACTCCATGAAAAACACAGACTGCCTGATCTACTGAGAGCAAAAAGGGAGAGCCAAGCGTCACGGGCTTCTCTGCCACGTACTCCTTGCATGGCTTCAGCAAGTCGCATCTATGTCTCTGCATCCCTCCCTGAACCACGACAGTGATTTCACTTCTCCCAGAGGCACGCTATGATATTATATAGAGCACCACAAAACCAGAGGGGTATAGGATTTCCAGTACTGCAAAGAACCAGCCTCCCTCAGTTTAACTTTCATATCTGGAGGCAAGTCTCAGCATAAAAATCTCCTTCTCTCCCCAGCATAAGCACAACTAATGCCTTTAAAGGCTGGCCATGTTGCAACAGAGTCTATAACCCAACGCAGGCAAACACACCGAGGTGTGGAAACTGTACAGGAGGGACTCAAAGAAACAGGGCACAAGAAGATTTAGCCCTGGGAGGTTGGGAAGTTAGGCTGGGCAGAGGTAGCAGTGTACTCAGAAACATCCTCCCACCCTGTTTTACGGCCCTTAAAAACACACAGATCAATCAACGAGGTGGGAAACCCCATTGCTTCAGAGCAAGACGCTGATTACCTCTAACTGCCTAACGGCAAAGGAAGGCAGTCGCTCACCAAGATGTCTATGGATGGAGGCTGCACGGAGATGTAGATGGGGTTCAGGTCTGTCCTCTTGATGTTCTTCACGCCCTGGATGTCGATGTCAAGGATGCAGATCTGGTTCTGGGCCTGAACGGCCTGCACTGCACCTTTACTGTGGACAGAGCAAAGAGGGAAGGGGTCAGAGCATCCAGCCATAGCAGCGGGGGTTTGGTGTGTCCCCCTCCAGCAGCAGGTCTTCACCTCACAGGGTTCCCCTGTGCCCAAACTGTGGCAGAAGAGAAGAGAGAGCCCGCTTTGCTCTTGCTAAACAGTTTCTCCTTCCCCAGGTGTCCTCTGGGTCCCTGGGGTGGAGCAGGGACCTGCTGTCTCCTGCTAGAGAGTCTGGCAAAACCATGATGGAAGGTGTGGAAATGGACAATGTGCAACTATCCCATGAGCAGTGTGGACCAGGTATGTCTGTAAAGCTCCTGCCTTCAAACAGCGCAGGAGCAACCTTCGCCAAAGAGCAAAAACACCGACAACTTTCCTTCTCCAGAGATCCACCAATTTCCATACCCATGCACTCTCCTGAAGGATGCTGGATGGATGGATGCTCCTGTCTGCGTCGCAAGATGCACAATTAAGAAAATATTTTTTAAGTGGCAGTTCTCATACATCATTAAAGATGGCACCTCTTTCCCAACAGGGGGGAATTGCCTTGAGCTTGTTCCTGGACACCTACAATTCTTCCTTGGAAAGCGGCAAAGCCAACCCTCTCCCAGTGCACGGGAGGTACCTGCACTAGTTACTGGGTAGCAGCCCTCTTGGGAGACTTTTCAAGTCAGTATTTGCACAGTGCTGGGCACAGGTTCTCCTTCAAGCCAGGTCTCCATGGCACAATGGACAATACGGAGAGAAGCCCTGCCAGAAGCTCAGAGGCGGCACTGCGGGTTTTGAGGTCGTGAAGTCAGGAGGTCATGCAATGGAAGCAGAGATTAAGAGAAGAGGCTGCCCTACAGCCAGCCTCCACCTTGCTCGATTGCCTGCCCATACCCAGGGCACCTCTTTGGACCTCACCTTGTCATCCTGCACCACCAAGGTTTGCTCCTTCTTTGCCTTCTGCAAAGACGTGCTGAAAATAAACTCCCTTAAACAAATGCTCTCATTTTGTCCTCATGTTTTTCTCCTTTCCTCCCCCAGGAAAGGGGAGTCACAGCTCCAGCGAAACAGGATTCGGGACCCCCAGCCCTCCTCCCACAGCTCTCACCAGCCCTGCTCCTGGCTGTGCCAGCTGGAGAAGACAGGGCCTTCACTGGCACGAAGGGAAAGCACCCACGGGTGTCACACAGCAGCTGCTTGCAGCCACGGCACTGCGGTTGGCAGGGTGTGAGCAGAGGAAGATGTGACAGCACAGACGGAGAGTGCTGAACGCGTGGGTACCACAGCTACCATGACAGCTTGCTGCAAACACAGCCGGAAAGGACAGAAGCAGCGCAAGAAGGTGCCTCTCAGAGGAATAGGCAGCAGAGCCGAGATGGGGAAAGCTGTAAAGACTTCTGTGAGCCTGCAAGCCCAGAAAAGCCCCAGCCAACAGAGATGAGCAACAGAGCAGCCCGACACAGCGACACTGGGAGCTCCTCACGCTGGATGGTGGGGAAGAGCAAGCAGAGAGGCAGCCTTGGGGTCCTGCCGCTGGTCTGGTCAGTGCAGCAGCTCTACTGCCTGCAGAGACACTGCCATGATGGGGTCACGCAGGAGGATGGAGGTGGCTGGTGACTTTCCTCCTGACCTGGGAGTCCCACAACACAGGTCACAAACCCCAGCAGGAAGGAGAAAGCTGAAAGGAAGCTGTGAGAGCAGCGCTCTGCCCTACACACATACAGATGTGTGCTGCCTTGCCCGGGCGGGCAGCAGCGAGAGCCCAGCTCTGAGCACCACCCGCTGCAAGTCCACAAAGTCTCCCCAGAACGGCTTGGTTTGCCTTGTGAAAGCCACGGGCTTCATCTGGTATCACCAGGTATCAACTAACTCCCGCTACAACTGATCTACAAGGAGCCAGCAGCTCCCAGAGTCCCAAGAAAGAGACCTCATGCCTGCACTCTGATTTCAGCCTCTAAATTAAGGCCGCTTCAAAGAAATCCTGGTTTCTGTGGGCAGGGGTCAGCACTCTCCCACAGACAAGGCCTTTACAGGGCTCTTGATTTAAGCAAATAATTTTTAGTTATTCATTATTATTAGCTGATGAGATTTAGGGAGCAGAAAGGATTGGTGAAAACTTCCAACTACTCTGATAAGCGTGAGGGACTCTCTCCATTTTATCACATATTTGATTAGAAACATCCTCAGGCACTTGTAAAGGAAACATAAGCTTGCAGAGTTTCTGCATTTGTTTTGTTTGCAAACAGATATTTATTGTTGAGATGGTTTGGGTTAATTTCAGCCTCCCACCCTGCACGCCAACCACCACAGGCAGAGGACAGGCAGTGTGAGTATGCAGAGAGGGCCAGGGAGAAAAGCGCCTCAAAACCAAACGCGAGCAACTATTTAACTTGGTTAAAATATCAAATTCCTGCAAATTTCAAGGAAATTGGCTGAGGAGAGATGTTTTCTCAGCACCCATCCTGAGAAAAAAGGCACCAAAATCAACTCCACCTACATATCAGGCATCAGAACGCAGCCATCTCCTCCACACTGCGGCCAGGTGGATTAAGCAGGACACACGTGAAGGAAGGAAGCCTGCCCTACACAGGATGAAGCCAGGGATTAAGGAGCTTGAACTTGGCTTCTCCTTGGTGCTGGGTATTTGGAAGATGAGCTGTCAGGTTTCACTTCCCTTGCCAAACCAGTGACACTGGCAGTATTCAGGCCAGGGCAGGGGATTGTGCTCCTCCATCAGCCGCAGGGGGAGAACAGCCAGACCCCTGCAAGACTGCCCTTATCTGCGGTGACAGCAGTGATGCCTCCACATGTCACATTAAAGGAGCTACGGCACTGAAATGCAAAATCACCAGAGCTGTGCAGCACTTTCAGGCTGGGGGCCTTATGTTGGCACCTCCCATAAAGAAACCATCCTCAGAAGGGAACTTTGCCATCTCCAAAAAATCCTCAAAAAGCACATGCAGCTCTTTAATCATAGAATAAAATCATTAAGGTTGGAAAAGACCTCTAGGATCAAGTCCAACCATCAACCTGACACCCTCAGGCCTCCTAAACCATGCTCTGAAGTGCCACATCTACATGGTGTTTGAACACCCCCAGGGATGGTGACTCCCCCACCTCTCTGGGCAGCCTGTGCCAGTGCCTGACGGCTCTGTCAGTGAAGAAATTGTTCCTAATATCCAATCTAAACCTCCCCTCGTGCAGCTTGAGGCCGTTTCCCTTCATCCTATTGCTTCTTACTTGGGAGAAGAGACCAACACCCACCTCACTATAACCGCCTTTCAGGTAGTTGGAGAGAGCGAAGAAACGTTTAAGAAATGTACGTCTTCCTGGAAAGCATTTCAGGCAAATTTCTTTAATGCAACCAATTAAATACCTCAGGACATTTAACTTTCCTCCTTAGCAGGTCCTTTACCATAGTGCCACAGCTCTCTCACAATAATTATATATATTCTAATTAACGCTGCAGCTTAATGTTTTATTGATCATCAGCTCCAATGCCCAGGGCAACGCTATTTTAAAAATCTACCTAACTCTTTAACCCCAGTTAAGGGTGCTACGCAATTTATCCATTAGTAAGCAGCCACTTTACCAAGGCAGCTCGCACACTTGTTTCACAGCAGCCAATACAGGTATCATCACTTCTGCACCTGAATTCATTGTATTCAGACCATTAGGTAAGGCTGGGACAACGAGAGTAAGTCTCCATTCTGCCCACTACTCTCTCCAATCACTTGGAAAATATTAAGGAGCGTAAATAGCCTGTGAAAATCACCCCCGGGCACGAAGAGTGTTAAGTATATGAACTACTTCAGCAGCCCTCAAACACTGGAGGCTATAGAGACTCTCATAACACAACGATGATTTAGTTATGATGAGCTAGCTCTCTGCGAGACTTAATTTTGCCTTCTTAATAAAGCTGACAAGGACCCCGTTGTCAAAACAAAAGGCTTTGCTTATGGCAAGAATCTGTGTGTCTAGGGGAAAACAGCGTCACTAAGTTCAGGTATTTTTTTTCCTTCGCTGTCATCTCGGCTCCCAGCACCCCCTGGTTCAGCAGCGACAGCGTCTGAACTGCATACCTTGTCCCGTACATATTTCCGGAGAACTCTGCGTGCTCAATGAACTCGCCAGCATCAATTTCTTTCTGCATTTCCTCCCTGGTCACAAAGTGGTAATCTGTGTAGGGAAAACAGGAAAAATAGCCAGAAATTAGCATCTTTGAAGGTAAAGTTCACAATCAAAACAACGACGATGCGTGCTTAGGGGAGAAGCACCTTAAAATCTGCTTTGGACAGCGTTGGCAGACTGCAGATATCTACTTCCTAATTACTGTATACAGCATCCCCTCTCCACACTAATTGCCCAGATACCTGCTCAAAATGTTTTGGAGTTTTCTGTGTGGCCAGACATGCTGCTGTACCCCCTTTTTTACACCCTTTCCCCTTTCTGATGCAGGGGAAAACTCCCCTCCCTGCTCCCCAGAGGTGTGGAGGTGTGGAACACATTACAGCAGGACTGCTAAGGCCCTTAATTTGAAAGCATGATTAAGGACTAGAATGGGACAAGAGAGAGAGGGGGAGATAAAAGGGAACATCAAAACCAAACAGACGAAAAAGGAATGTCTCTCTATCTTTTGTTAAAATTCCTCCCTTTCACTTCAGAGTGAAAACTGCTATGGGAAATTAAGTGCAAACCACATTTGATTCTTTCTGAAATATGCAAACAAACCAGAAAACAGAAAAGCCGCTGGCCAGCTGCACTGTTATAACTAAATAAGCTATTAATACAGATAAAGGCATCTCAGTAAGCAGTTGCGTTTTCCAAAGCAGGGTGCATTTGAGGCGCCTCACCAGAGCCACGTGGCACTTTGGAAAACCAAACCACTCAATGACCAAGTATGGACCAGGGCGCTTAAACTGAGAGCCCCGCTTCAGAAACCTCAGCCAGCGAGTCACAGAGACGGTGTCTAGAAAAAACTGGCAGCACATGCTCTGCCTCTGTTAACGTTTCACCGCTTCATTAAATTTTTGTTCTGCCAAGTCCATCCCTCTTCATTATCTTCTCTCCAGCACTTGACACATGCTGCAGAACAGTGATAAATGGCTACGGTCTCAGAGATAAAGGACAAAAGAGTGTGTATGTATGGGTATATAAATATGCACACAATAGAGACTCTCAAATATATCGTTACTGAATGCCTGCCTAAGGAAACACGCCCTATAAACATACACGTAGGACTAACTTATCTGCCAGCAGGGATTCATGCATGCACTTCCCATAAAAAACTAAAGTTTTTCAGAGGAATTATTTGCCGAATCCGATGAGACAGGCCCAACTGCACCACGCTCACCTTTGCCATTTACTTCTCCGGGTCTTGGCTGCCTTGTGGTATCTGTAAGCGAAAAACAGCCTTGTAAATTTTGTAGATCACCCAAGGAAGTAATAGTATCACAGAAACAAAAGCACGTCCGCAGCAGATTAACCCAATTATGTAGTAAGCTGATCCTCTATTTAAAATCATCAAAGTTTCTGGAATCAGTTAGTGTAACACACAACGACATGCAGGATTTGCCTTTAATTGACGAATCCTAGGTAATCTGAAAACAATCAATTAAGATTGTTAGGGGCTGAGCAGTCAGTGTGGGACTTACCAGGCTGGATTTAGTTTTCAGCTCTGCTACAGCCTTCCTGTGTAATCCTAGACACGTTTATTCGGACCTCTGCCTCAGTTCAGGGGAACTAGTGGTGCCCTACTTCGCAGAGTTATCTTCATTTTAAAAGATCATGCAGCACCTACATAGGTGCTAAAAATAGCCAGATTTAATAAGGGCAAACTCCTGCAGGAGGTAGGTGAATAAATCGAACAGCCTTTGAACCCTGTTGGAAGTAATTCAAACTAGTATTATTTTAAGCACATGCTCTGCAAACCAAAAAGAGGCTGATGGTCATCATGGAGGGCAACACTGATTATTTTATTTAGGACCAGCAGGAGTTTTAACCTAATGCAATAAGACTCTGATCAGCTGCAACTTTTTACAAAGCACCAGTTGCTAAGATCTAAGTGGCCTATGGAGGTTCAGGAAAAAAAAGTACCTACCAATAGGCAACCTTGGGGAAAATGGTAAGATTTAGTTTGGAGTGAGATGAGAAATTCAGCTGAATCAAGAGCACGGGATGAAACACACAAAAGGAAAGAGGATTTTAAGTTTTTTTTCATCCCCAGCAACTCTAAATTTTTGAACATCCAGTATTTGCTCTTTCATGTTAGAATGAATCCGGATCTGAGACCTCAAAGCAAGGGTTTCAATTGCAGTAGCCAAGGCATTAGGACAGTAAAAAAGGTGTCGGTAACATACTTAAAAACACCTTGCAGAGCTCCAGGGGAAAATCAGGCAAGTGAGCACTCACTGGGCACAGCCCAGACTCTGCGGGCAACCTTTAAGGTGTCACTCAAGGAAAAGGGAATAAAGTCAGTATTGTAACAGGCAAACTGCCTGAAGAAAATTCTCTGCCCTTACTCTGTTGCGGGTGCAGGAGACCTTCAGCACTGCCTGCAGGCAGGTGTGAGCGGATCGAGCTGGCCAGCCAGGGGTTATTTTTACATTACAGGTGAAAAAAAAAAGGACCCTTGGCCAGACTTAGTGACCAACGTAGAAAAAGACAACAAACCACCAAAGCAATGGCAGGAGGAGGAACGTACACAGGCGATGGGGCGAACTGTTTCACTGACTGACCCGGTAATGAGATGGGCTTCATAAATCTGAGACTCTGGTGCTGGACTGTTAAAATCCTCATCAGCTCCCGGAGCGGGATGGAAAGAATTGGCTTTTGAAGCAGAGCTGTGGGGGGATTTTGTCACTTTCAGAGTCAAGAACCACTCGGAAAAAAAACCTCATCACCTCTCTGAGCTGTGTTTAGAGGTGTGGGGAGTCACCAGACCTGGAAAGCGTGCTATTCCAGACAAATCTTTGACTTGCCACTCAATACCAGTAGTAAAAGGCATCCTGACTTATTTGTACATCCCAAAGAGCCCACAGACAGACTAGGACACAGGCAAGCCATGGAAGCCCATTATTTGGGGCTTGAATAGATCTACAAAAGCAGGCTCCGGGCTAGCGGCCTTCCCCAGAGACATACGGATACTCACGGGAGACACTGAAGCCAAAAATGTTCTCGTAATCTTTAAGCAATTTCTTTAACAAAGTGCTCTTCCCTGCACCCGATGGGCCACTCAGAACCACTGGTCTCGGTCCCTGCATGGCTAGAGAGACAGAAAAATACATGTCTGGTTAGAAACACCCATGAAAAAACACAGCTATGGATTCCTTGGGATGCTTGGCCCCACAGAACAGCATCTATCCTTTACTCTCAGATACAGAATCACAGAATGATAGGGGTTGGAAGGGACCTCGAGAGATCACCTTGTCCAACCCCGCTGTGTGAGCAGGCACACCTAGAGCAGGGGGCACAGGAAGTTTCTGCAGGCAAATCTGAAATTATGACAAATCACAAGCTTAGAGCTGATAGGAAGTGACCGAGAGTGCAGGAAATACCAGGGAAATTCAAACCATGAAATTCGCAAACAGCAGGAGCTGCCACCTCTGTAATGCCGCAACAGATCCAGGCTGGGAGCCCTGAGGACTCGGGTATTGTTTTGGAAAGAGGACAACGGAGGGCACCAGCAATACAGCGGGACAGCTTCACTGTGTTTTGCTGCTGGCCCCAGTTCTTACCTGGAGAACAAACACCTCGGTCAAATAAAGGACATGTATCACTGCAGCGTGAACACTCGTTCTCAAGGGACTGAGGTTAAGCTCGTAGGACATAACTCAAAGGAGGGGGAAAGTGGGCTCCAGCTGCCATGAAACTGGGATAATTCAAGCCAGCTCTGTCCTAGCTCTGTTCTCCATCACCAGGGTTGGGTCTCTTTGGGACCCAAATCCCAGGGAAAACTTTCTCTAACAAGAGGAAAATAGTGTCTGTGCCCGGTGGCATCTGGAAACGCCACGGGACGTCCACACACACAGGGCAATGCCAGCTTAATACTTGTCCTTACGGACAGAGGTATAGCCATGGCCACTTCCCTCTCATGGGGAAAGGCATCAAGGAGCATTTGCAGGAGATGCTGGCAAGAACAAAAGGCCAGAAGTCAGCCAGCCTTGCACACAGACAGCTCCGAGCAAGGGGTGGGATGCCCATGAGACTGCCACACCTCTTACGTTGCCCATTTACACCCGAACAAGTACAAACTACCATCCTATGATGGAGAGTTAAAGGTTTCCTGTCAGTCCTGGGATAAATATCCACACGCACAAAGCCTTTGCCATAAGCAGACAACGTACTGAAGCCTAGACCCAGAAGCCCAGCGCATCCTCCACCACTAAACACTCTGAACACGGGCATGATCTGGGACACGAACATGCTTTGGGGTTTGTTTCCGTGTTTCCTGGGGCGCTAAATCCAGCTCAAGCTGCCTCGTGGCAAAGAGAGAAGGGTTTGCTTCCTGGTACAGGGGAAAAAAAAAAAGAAAAAAAGGCAGCCAGGGGCCACACAGACCTTTCTGCAGTTATTTCTTCAGCCAGAAAGAAAAAACTGGGTGTTTTCATGTGCCTGCCTCTCTAGGGAGGAAGAAAGGTTAATTATCAACATGTGAATAAAGAAGAAAATCCTGTACGACAGTGCCAGGAGTACCGCTGGGAACCCTCATCCGTCAACAGCAATTCAGCAGCTTCTGAACCAGAGGTGATGATGAGAGCGGGACAAATCAAACGAGCCTATTTTTCCTATTTAAAAACAATTACTTTCTGCAAGCAGTAAAGCCCCTGGAAATGCATTTTTCTTAAACCTCATCGGCTGGGTGCGGCCTCAGGAGCAATCAGCCATCAGACAGTATAATGCCTTTCCATTTTAAATGAGATCATAGCAATGTCACCCTGACCTTACAAATCACTTTTTAAAACAGCCTTAAGCAAAATGCCGTCTCCTCCAGAATCAGCCGCGGATCATGCAGCAGGCTAATCTAGCCGTGCTGCCTCCCTGACCCCAGCCCACGTGAGCTGGATACCTCCTCATCCCCAGATCCCTCCCGCACAGCCCTGCGGTCTTGCAGATGCCTAGCAGGCAGCACTACAGCCAGCAAATAATATGAGTTTTCCCTCCATTCCCCACGGATGCTTCGTACTTGTCTGACCAGAGTTTACCCAAGCCTGTACGAAAGGATGGGGTATTGACACACAAAGTCTAAACAGATGCCAGCAGCAGCTAACGTGGGTGTAAAAACACCCACCTTCAATCACAATCCAAAAGGAAACTGGTTTTTGTTTTGCTGTTAGTGTCATCCAGGTGCTGCAGCCCCACAGATCCGCCGGATCAGACGTTCTCCGGGGACCTCGGAGGACTGCTCCCACTGAATGTGCACGGACACGTTGCTGGATTAGGCTCCATCATCCGAAAAAGACAACGAGGCTGAGCAAACTCTAGGACAGGTCCCCAAAAGACCTTCCTACCTTTCCCTTAACCCTTGAGGTTTGATAATTTCCAAATATCACAGGTTTTGCCTAAACGTTCAATACCAAAAGAGGAAAGTGCGCCTTCCCGCGCCTTCTCACCGGCAAAATGCTATTTGGTGCTTGCAGCGAGGAAGCAGAGGGGCCCCTGCGAGTTGTCCAAAGCATCTCTCCCTCTCTTCTGCCCCTGCCAGCTCCTCTCACCCACATAAATAAATGGGTGAGCCCTAACCATTGCTTGTGAAACACTTCAGAAGAGGAGCTACACAAAGTTCTTGCCCTCCAGTCACCCCAGCGCACTTTGCAACACGCCTGCTCCTGAACGATGCTCCTTCACCGCACGCCGGCCCCCTCGGCCAGCACCAAAAGCCCCCGCACGTGGAATTTGGATGCCAGCACGGCCTCTGTCCGCGTGTTTCACAGCTTCCCCTCCACCGCGTGTTTCACAGCTTCCCCTCCACCGTGATCGGCTGCGCCAAGAACTGCTGCAGACGCACAAGTCGCGGTCCCTGCCTGCAGATCCCAGCCAGGACATTCACATCCCAGCTGGAGGGAGAAGAGCTTTCCTCTCTCCTCCCCTCAGAGTTTCACCCTTTAGCAGGCACAGATATAAAAAGGGGACTTTAAAGCTGCCCAAATCACTTAAAATCATTTCATTCAACCCCAGACAAACTGGGAAGGGGTAAGCGGAACGGGCAGAGAGCCAGCTGGGAGCAGGCTCCAATGCATCCTTACCTTTTGCTTTCACTCCCTTTCAGCCAAGCTATGAAGCCCAGCTCCCCGCAGCAGCGAGAGGCTCACAACACGAGCGAGCCAGCAGTAATCTGGGCTATTTGCGAGCTGCCTAAAGCCTTAATTACCGAGCTGCAATTTTAAGATGGCCAATGAAAACTGTTCGCTGGGGTTTAATCTCCTCTCGTGGTTTCTTCTCCGCTCCCTGCTCTCCCAGCTGGTAAAGCCGCTGACGGGTGCCGGCACGTGCCGGCCCAGCACTTCAGCCAACAGCAAAACTGCCCCCGTCTCTGCACGTAAACTCAGGGGTCTCGGGTCCCCCGCAGTCACCGACATCGACGCACGCGGGGAAGAGCCGCTATCTGCGGGGCAGGGGGAGGTGTGCTTCCTCCCGGGTGAGACCACCGGCTCGGTCAGGTCGGAGGGGCCTCGGGAGGTCTCCAGCCCACCCTCCTTCTCAAACGCAGCACAACTTTAGCTGGTGATCAAGTGGCGATGCCCACAGGCACCAAGAACGGATGGGCTCTTAGCATCGACGCACACTGGGCACAAAACCCCGGTTATAGAGCAGCTACGCTCACCTTACGCACCCACGAGTTGCGTGGTTGAGGCAACTCCTCTAGAAAATCATCCAGATTGGGTTTTCGCCAAGATTTCACCTTGTACAGACAACGCTCCTCTTGTTTTGGACTGAAGTCTGCACGGCTGTTGCCTCCAGCCACTGCTTTGCCTCAGGTCAACGATTCGGCTACTTATCCACCACGAAGGCGATGGGGAAAATCCTCCTTTTGCCCACGCAGATCCAAACCCAAGCCTCCAAAGAGCACCTCCATGGTGGGACCCTGCAGGGTCTGCACCGTGCTCGTGCTGGGGGTGCTTTTCTGCTTGAAAGAGCACTGGTGGGGCGTCAAGAGAAGATGGAGGCGCTCTCCTTCACCTTCCTCCCTTTTTTTTCCCCAAAAATCCTCAGAACTAAAGTGAGAAAAGACACACGGGTTACGATCACAGGTCTCGCTTTGGGAAAAGGGCTAAAAATAAACCAAGAGACTTGCAGGTGCTTCCTCTTGCCTCCCTCCCGTATCCCTTCTCTTTTGCTGGAGATCTACAGAGGAAAATAAGACAAAATTTAGAGGGACAAAAAGCCATTTCCACTGCCAGATGAAGGGGCTGGGCCCTCGCAGGCGGCAGACGCCAAACACCCGGCTGGCAAACCGGGAATCTGTGCCAGCCCAGAGCAAAAACAGCTCCCACGGAGCATCTTCCGAAGGTGCCCAGCACCCAGCACAGCGTGGGGTTTTGGGGGCAGCTGCTCGGGGATGGAGAGGCGAAGGACGGAGACGCCCTGGGAGGAGGAACAGAAGAGACGGTTCCCACCTCGAGACGCGAGCAGCGCAGACGCGGGAGGGGGTGTCCTCTCCTCCACCGTCAGATTTGGTTTAACGCTCACCCTGACCCCGACAAGTTGCTCACGATGAGCCAGGCTGAACACCCAATATCACTGCCCTCACCAGGCTTCTCTGCTTCCCTGGCCCCCTCAAACACTGCTCCTCCCCCTGTGGCAGCCTGAAGCCCTCAAAAACCACATGTAAAGCACCAAAAAGAAGCCTGAGAAAGCAGATCTGGTGGATACGAGGCTTTTTAAATCTCCTGTTTGGTTCCCAGCCTAGCAAGGCATCTGCACATCACATTTTCAAGCTGTTTGCAGCAGTAACATTCCAGGTATATACTTTTTTTTTTTTCTGAGCAAAAGCTCAATTTTTTTCCCCTTTTGCTCAGATTTTGGCACTTTCAGAGCAGCCGATCTGCAAATATCTAGCACAGCGTGTCTCTTGCCTCCATGGGGTTACTCCTAAAATGGTTTTGGATCCCGCCTAACCCACCATGTATCACCACAGCAGGCTGGAGTCGATAAGCAAGAGAGCAGCATGGCTGTTTAATAAAGATCCTCGTGTTTGGGGACGTGCCACGCCTGGGGCTGAGGAGAAATGGCCACGTAGACCCTGCTGGGCTGCAAAAAGGCAAGGTGATCACCGGAGGAGGACGTCACGAGGGCACGGAACGTTTCTTGGCCCGCTCCCACTTGCTAAACTCACCCTGGGTTTGAAGTGGGAGGCAGCAACGCAACCGGTAAAGCAAAGGGCAGCCATCACAAGAGTTTAAACAAAATCAGTGCTGATTAGCAGAGAGGCTTTAAAGAGAAGGTAAAGCCCCCTTACAAAGTCGAAAAGAAGATTAAAGGACGGTTTCCCTGGAGCTCCCAAGAAAGGTCTCCTGGATTAGGATTATAATCCCACTCCCTATTTTTAGCAGGTTCGTTATAAAGCTGCAGCCCCCACCTTTCTAACTTTCTGAAAACCCGGCCCAGCTACAGTAACCCAACGAAGTTTAACGTTATCCGAGAGCGGGCAAAGGCTCGGCATCCCGATGTCTGCGGGGAGCTCTAAGGGCAGGCCGTCCCCTCGGCCGGGCAGACGGCCCCGGCCGCTCCAGCGGCCCCGGATCCATGCTCGTTCAGTTGGGAAACGGGTGGGCGAAAGCTCCGGGGCTTCACTCGCAGCTTCCCAGCGCAGAGAGAGACAGCTGGGCTCAGAGGTCCTGCCCCGGCAGCCAGCGGGTTGCTTAAATAAAGGGAATTATTTGCAGTGCTGAAACTGGAGCGGAGCATCCCCGCCGCGGTACCCAGAGCTGGTAGGACCACCCAGCCACCTTTTTCCTGGAAACAATTAGCTACAAAGCACTAATTAGCCCCTCCGCTGGCCGCAGCGATCGGCTCTGAAGGGGGCAACGGTGCAGCAGGTCAAGGTTGCCGCAGGAATCACCTACGCCCAGGCCACGGATGAGGCCAGGAGTCGCTCCGAGGCCTCGTCCCAGCGCCGAGCTGGACCAGTTTGACCAACCAACTGGTTTGGGCCAGTTTACCCAGCTGGGTGAATACCTACAGAGGAGAAGCTCGGGCAGGGGCGGCTTTGCCATCCGTTTCGCCACACGGGGGGCTCCATGTCCGGCCACCTGAAGGGTCCTCACCCCAGCACGCGCCGCCTTACCTCACCGCCTCGCGCGGCACCCGCAAAACCCAGCGGATTCAGGGCGGGAACCCCCGTTTTGGGTTATTTTAGGGGGGAAGCGGGGATGGGGACCAGCCTCAGGGCTAGCCCCGCGGAGCGCAGGGCTGAGCGGCAGATGAGGGGCGATGGGG
>VZTV01018522.1:9385-37284 GCA_013400875.1 Anhinga rufa
CAGGACACGGTCACTAGAGGAGGGGGCTGACCTCGAGACCTCCACCGTGTAAGTGTTGTAGGAGCACAAGTTCCCCAGGCAGGGCAAGCAAGAGGTTTTACATCAAGTCATGGGTTTTACATCAGTGGCATTGATAGGCTTCAGAGTTAACAGCCTCCATGGGATAGCTGGCTGCACCAGGGCATTTCCCCACATTTGGGGCTGCTCAGCCCCATCGCTCATGCTCTGTCCTCTCCCCACAGGCACCCCCCAGAGAGGACAGCAGCACTGCTGCCCCCCAGGGAGCCTCCATGGCCAGGGGGGACACAGGGCCACCTGTCCCTGGCCACCACTGAGGAGCCTCTGGCCAAGCCCTACCTGGGGCTCCCCGAGCCAGCGCGGGCGCCCCAGTCCAGCCACAGCAGTGGGGTGGGCAGCACTGCCACCCAGCACCGGCCCTGCAAGGTGAGTTCCCCGGGACTGCAGGTCCCCGTCAGCTGGCACCCTCAGACCCTGCCGGGGAGTCCTGGGGGTGCTCAGCACCAACCCTGCCCTTCTGATGCATCTGCAGGAGCAGCGCATCGTGTCACCGGAGACGGACAGTGGCTTCGTGGGCTCGGAGGCCAGCAGGGTGTCACCCCCTGTGCACACCCCTGAGCACCGGCCCCCTGGCACCGGGTATGGCTTGGGGTCCCTGCCCTCACACGGGCGGGGGGATTTGGGGACACAGGCTGTCAGCTCTGTCTGGGGGGATTTGGCACATTGAAGGGGAACAGGGATAGGAGGGAGAGGCAGCAAGGTCGTGGGGAGCGGGGAGGGGGTGCTGGTGGGGGTTGGAGATGTGCCTGGTGGACCACGTCTTGGGGACGAGCTGTGGGGGCTGCCTGCATGACCCATCCTATCCCCAGGACCCCCAGCTCGCTGGGACCCTCCATCCCCGTCCCCGCGACCCTCCATCCTCTGCAGAAGAGAGAGACGACCCTGCTTCCCTCCAAGACGACGCTGATGGGCATCTACCCCACGGGCAGACAGGGCGGCACAGGGGGGCCCTGCCTGCCCCCCAGCATCCCCTCGCAGAGCAGCTCCCCTCCCCGCTGGGCTGAGAGCGCAGGCAGCGAGGCAGGACCCGACGGTGATGGCAGTGAGTAGGCAGTGTTTTGGGGAGGGATGTGCCCCAGGAAGAGATCTGGGGGGGCCCTGGCTCTGCAGGTGGAAGAGGCTCTGGTTCATGGTGTTCCCCCAACCCCCCTGGGGTGCTGGCCTGGGGGTGCCTCCCACCTGCTGACTCTGCTCTCCCAGGTTTCTCCTGGGGGAGACACCCACACGTCCCACGCTGCTGACCTCAGCTCACCATGCCCCCCTCCTTCCCAGCTCACACGGACTCGGAGGCAGAAGGCAGGAGTTGTGCCAGCGCCAGCAGCCACCCCCCCACCGCAGCCAGGGGCCCAGCCAGCCCCCCNGACCTGCCATCCCTTGACCCGGCTCGCTGCAACCTGCTGGGCTCCCGTCTGGAGCGTGAGTGAGTGTCTATGTACCCTCCCCAAAACTGGGCTGAACCCCCCCCCGGGTGACACAGGGACCCCACTAAGCAAAGTCCCCAAAGGCACCAGCATCTTCCACTGGGCAGCAGCAGGTTTTCCCTTCTCGGAGAGCCAGGACCTAGCTGGGGCTGAGTCCTCCAAACTCATGACACGTGCGGGCTGGCTGAGACTGGACCCCAGCCCAGCCAAGCCCCAGGCTGGGTTTTAGGGAGCACCACAGCATGAGCTACTGGGCCCTGGCTGGTGGGGCTGGGGGAAGGCACGGGTTCTGGGGAGGACGGGGCTTCTTCCCCCAGGACACCCGGCAGTAACCAGCACTGTTGGGAGCCCTGCTGCCTGCAGGCGCCCCTCACTGTGGTATCTGTCCTGCGGCAGCCAGGCCATCCGGGCGCTGCAGGACGAGGTGTGGCGGCTGCAGCGGAGGCTGGAGGAGAGCCTGCGCCGCTCCCGCAGCTATCCCGAGGGAAAAGCCGCCCCGCGTGCCGCCCCGGCCAGAAGGCCGCCAGCGGCCAGTGGACCACTGTCCCCCAGGGACGCAGCACGCTCAGGGTAGGTGGCAGGAGGGACCCGGGGAGTGGGGGGTGGCAGCAGCGCCCCTTGGTTGGGGCCAGCACTGTGTCCCATGGGCGTGGGGACACCCCCCAGCCCCAGCCTGTTCCATTTCTGCTGTGACAGGAGAGGTTGGGCTTGGGGGGGCCCGGCAGCCTGGCTGCACCAGGATTGCGGGTCGCGGGGATGCGAGGGGACACTGAGGGGTCTGGGGGGTGGTGACAGCAGCTCTGTCCCCTCCATAGGGAGCCGAGCCCCCCGGCACAGGGCAGGGTAGCCCCCGGGGTTGCACCCGCGAGGAGGGGGAGGTCGGCATCGCTGCCCCGGGACAGGCCAGAGCTGGATCTCAGTAAGTGGGACCCCACCGGCGTGGGAACGGAGGGGACAGCAGGGACATGCTCCTCTCTGCACGCCGCTTCCCCTTCCCCAAACGGAGCAGGGTGCTGGTGGGGCTGCGGGACCACGGGGACATGGGAGGTCCTGGTGGCCCCACGGGACCCAGCACCACTCAGCCCAGGGCCAGATCCTGCAGATCTGGGGCTCGGACCTACCGGATCCCACCCCACTTCCCTCTCCTCCACCACAGCCTCCGAGTCGGACCCCTCACCTGCTGGATCCCGGGTCACCCCCTCCCCGCAGAAGAGCCCTGGGAGCCCCCCGGGTGCGGTGACATTTCAGGGACAGTATACAGGTGGGTGCCAGCGGCGGTCAGTGCTGGGGGCTGAGGGCGGCCACCCCCGCGTTGGGGTCCCTGGCCACACTCATGCTGGGTTTTGGCAGGGACATGGTACCAGGCGAGGACGCCACGGGCTGCCCCAGCACCCCGACAGGAGCCAGGCACCCAGAGGTGCCCCCAGTGCCATGGGAGCAGGATGCCAGGTTAGTGGCCCTGGGAGCAGTGCCCAGCCCCTTCTGGCCTTCCCTAATGCCCACTAACAGAGCTGCTGATGGCTTTAATTCATTAACAACAGAGACTTGGGGAGGGGAGAGATATAAGCCCACTCCCCTCAGTCCTGGGGCTCTCCCACTGCCCCTTGGCTGGACACCGCTGCCCTGGAGCGCCTGCCTGGCTCCTTGGTGCTGGCTGCAGACACTGGTGTCACTGGGAGCAGTGGGAACCTGGCCCCAGACCTGCCCTTTAGCTAAAAGTTAACCCAGACCGTTCCTGGGTACCAGCGCAGAGCTGGGCTCTGCTGTGTCCTGCGCCTGCCTGGAACTGAGCTGAATGTATGCACAGTGCTTTGCAGACCCCTCCCCTTTTGCAGACCCCCCCTTTTGCAGACCACCCTTTTTGTAGACACACACTCCCCTTTTAGAGACCCCCCCTTTTGCAGACCTCCCTTTTCAGACCCCACCTTTGCAGTTCCCCCTTTGCAGCTGCCCTTCCAGAGAAAGGCCTCTGCCTCCTGTCCCAGCCGCTCCCCCAAACCACTCTGCTCTTTCCAAACCACCCTTGCTTGGTCTGCGTGGGGACATTCCCAGACACACTCACTGCTCTCTCCATAGCCGGCTCCTGGGTGGGCGATGCCACGAGGCAGCCCCAGCACAGCACCCCGAAGAGGACACGCTGCCCCACTTGCCAGGCACCCATGGGTCCCCCTCCGCCCAGCAGCAGGGATGGAACTACACACGGTGCGTGATGGGGTGGCACGTGCTTGGCATGGTTCGTCCCTGCTTGGGGCTGGGGTGGGGTGGGGAGACAAGGAACAACCCTCAGACCCCTGGCACAGTGCTGGCACACTGCTTGGGGACCGAAGCGACAGCCAGCAATGCCACCACCCGCTCCCCGCGGGCACGGGTGTTCCCACCCAGCAGTGGCAGCCCAGTGTGGCATGGGGGGGCTCACCTGGGGCTGCCACTTACTGCACCCCCCTGGGGACACCCGACACTCCTGGGGACATCTAACCACCTTCCTCCCCACAGCACAGCGTGGCCCCACTGGCACGTCCCCCCCAGGGTCCCGCCTTGGTCCTCGAGCTGAGAAGCCGGAGCAGCCCCCCGGACTTTGGTACTTGGCAGCCAGCCCTGGTGCCACCGCTGCCATCAGCTGCCTTGCGCCCATCCCGCTTGTGCCTTACACGCCCTCCATCCTGTAAGGATGCTCTGCGGCGGGGGGGGAGGTCAGCATCTCCTGGGGGTCCCTGCTCACCCCAGTGCCCCGCTGGTTTGCCCATGGAGCCCAGGTGGCAGCCGCCAGGGAGTGGGGTCACGCAGCCCTCATCTCCTTTTGGGGGGGGGTCTGCATAGGGGTGAGCATAGGGAGATGGGTGCTGGGGGTTGGAGATGGATGAGGTGGGGGAGAGGGATGACAAACAAGACAGAGAGGAGGCACAGAGGGGGGTGGCACAGCTGATGGAGCAAAGCCAAACCCATGTCCCCTTCTTCTTCCCAGCTACTGCTCCCCAGCAGTACCTACCTCAGCCCCAGCCATGGCCGGGGTCCCCCTCCAACACGCTGCGGGGCACTGGCGGGCAGAGCATCCCCCCCGGCCACACGCCACTGGCCACCACCGCTGCCTGACCCTGGACCTGGATGAGTTGAAGGAGCTGAACCGGTCACTGAGCCGAGCCACGGAGGCTGCCCAGAGCATGAGGCTCACCACCACCCGCATGAGCCGGGCGCTGGCTGCCGAGCTGAGCCGAGCGCGGGACCTGCGGGGCTCCTGCCTCTTCTGAGGGTCCTGCCGGCACCTGCCAAACCCTCCCTACCCTCACAGGGGGCAGGAGGAGGAGGATGGTTCCCCCATTAGCATCCCTGCACTTGGATGCCGGATCTGGGGGCACCGGGGCTGGAGGCTTCTCCATGGGGTCCTGCACCGACTCCCAACCCCACCCTCCTTGCCCTAGACCTCCTGCATCGCTTGTCCATCTGTCTGTCCATTTTCAGGACCACCCAAGCTGTGGGAGCAGGGCAAGACATGGGCAGAGGTCTCCCAAGACCTGCACCACCCTGCAGCACCCTGGGGTTCGAGCACAGACCCGGCAGGAGGGCACCATCCCCTGGGACCAACGGGGTGGCCCCATGTCCCCCGGGGCAGATGCCACCCCAACCTGAGCACTTCTGGGGATTCTCTGACTTTGTGTAGGTCCTACTGCAACATGGGCCGAGCCCCCGTTGGCAGCTGCGTTTACCTCCGTGCCTGTGTGGGCAGAAATACCCGCAATTCCCTATTCACCCCCTTTCCCAGCCTTTAGGCATCCTCCGGGGGCTCGATGCCCTGGGATCAACCCACATGCACCCCTCTGCCCTTTGCTCTGCCCTTGGACTTGAACCAAGCCCCAGGAAAGCTCCTTTTTGTGGTTTTACGCGAGTTTTTTTCTCCGAGGTAGCTATCAAGCAGCTAAATCACTCCTTTAGGGTTGATCAATGATACATAATAAGTGTGTGTGTGTGTGTGTATATATATATATATGTATCTATATATTGATACGTATATATGTTTTGTTTTTAATTTTCAGCATAATCTTAGGGCATTTGAGGGAGGTTTTTTTGTCCATCCCTGGATGTGGCTACTTACAATGTTATCCAGGCAGGAAAAAAGAGTATTTGGGATTTTCCTTGGGATTCCCAGGGGATCTGGGCTGGTAGAGGGAAAATCGCCCTGTGAGACAAAGGCACAGGCATGATCAGGCCCTGATGGGGTCTGCAGAGCCCCTGTACCTCCAGGGTGTTTTGTAATAAGTTAATGTCTATTTTTTTAGCAAAATAGATGTGATCGGAGCAGCCCTTGGAGAGGTCACAGTGCCTCGGAGGTGGGTGCTCTGCACCCCACAAACATGGGGGGACCCCCCCGGCTGCACCCGCCAGCACCAGCGGCCCCACATGGGACCTGCACCCTGTGCCCCTGGGATGGGGCCAGCCAAATCCCCCCCTCCATCCTCGAGCATCTCTGCATGCAGCAGCCCTGGCTGTGTTTATGTGTAGAGCCTACCTGAAGTGCCCGTGTCAAATTTATTTATTTTTTTATTTTTTTTTGTTGTTGTTGTACAAAGGCCCACGTTTTGGGGGGGAATTGTTAGTGCCCCTGGCGAGCTACTCAGGTCTAGAGCCTCCCCAAGCACTTGCGAAGCCACTGAGCCCAGATCCTGCAACCAGCCCAGGTGGGCAGAGAAGGGCTGGGAACAGGGGGCTGTCCATTCCGGGGGAGAAAGCTGGGTTGGGGGCACGGTGGGGAGGATTTCCAAGAGGATTATGTGTCTCTGGATGCATCTGCTCCTACCTGTGTCCCAAGCGAGCCCATGGGTCAGGTCACAGCTGCGCTGGAAGCTGCGATCCCTCCCCGGCCCAGCCGGAGCACGCAGGGAGCGTGCAGCTGTATGTATCTAAATGCAATAGCCAGGAGCAAAGATGATGTTTTTTTTCCGCATCTCCTATTTTGTAATAACCAGCAGAGCCATTTGGATGGTATTTTGTACTAAGATAATCACCTATTTTTGAATGAAATAAATGTGGTTGGTTGGCTTGTGGGCTTTTCTTCCTTTTCGAAGCCATTCCTCGGGTGAGTTTTGGCAACACCACACCAGGCTCTCTCCCTTGGACGCATTTGGGGTTTAGTATTTCCCCCAGCCTTTCCCTCCCCTGCCTGGCCCCCAGAGCAAGCAGCACGGCACAGCCCTGGTTGCACTAGGGATGGAGATCGCTTTTATTTAGTCACTCAAGTGCTTTAGTACAGAAGAACAGATATACAGAGATGATACATGTTTGTGCTTCAACACTTTCAAACATTTAGATTCCAGTAATTTCAAGGTAAACAAGTTCCAAGACAGACTAGATTATTTTTTTTAAAGTTTTCCTTTTTGATAAATTATTTTTATATAAATAACTGTAACAGAAAAAAAAAAAACGTCCAACATACAAGATCCTGAAGCATTTGCATTGCTAAACCGAGAAGGAACTCGAACGGGGTGGGAGGACCAAGGAGGAACCAACAAATATCAGTGCAATGATACAGCCTTTGCCCTAAAAATATATATTTAACTTTATGGGCAAGGAACAGACGGGGAGGGAAGGGATGGGGGCTAACCACCAACGAGGCAAGAAAGAGATTTTGGGGAAGGAAAAGAGGGTCACAGCCTTTAGAGGGAGAGAACAAAACAATGGACCCCAAAATATTGCAGTGCACCTAATGGCAGGGGAGGGTGGGGGCAATCCTTGGGCGTAAAAATAAAAAAAAAAACTAAAATCAGAGGTTTGATTAAATCACTATACACCAAGCTTGTAAGAACGTCACAAGACACAGTCATTAATATACACAGAGTCTGAAGGGGGGACCCGGAGGGTGGGGGGGTGCCTCGGGGCAACGGCACGCTCAGAAACGCTTCACCACGGGACGACACGAGCGGAGCCGGGCGTGGGGGTGCCGAGCTTCCGTGGGGATGGATGGAGAGAGATAGATAGATATATATATAAAAAAAAAAACCAAAAACTTTTTTTTTTAATATATATATATGCATTTTAAGGAATACCCGGAGAAGGGGGAGGCCGGGCTGCAGCAGGGCAGGGAAGCAGCCGCGCGAGCCAATGGGCCCAGTCTCCAGGTTTTGACCATTTTGGTCCCTTGTCACATGGGAATTGCCGCAGCGCGAAGCATCCTGGGTGCAACCCCTCCAAACACTGTGCCAGATGTTGGCGTGCACATCTGGTGGAAGCGCCCACCACCCCAAAAAGACAAGGGACAGGAGACAGCGGTGGGGACCCCCCGGCTGAGAGCGAGCAGCGTCGTGAGAGCCGAGCCCAGCCCGCGGCGCCTGCCTGAGCAGAGGCTGGAGTGATGGTGGTGCATCCATCCATCGTCCTTCTGTCCATCCACACAGGACCCCAACGAGGAGCGAAAATTTTGGAAAAGGGGTTTTTTTCTGTTCTTTGTGTCGCCATCATTCACTAGCAATGGGCAGATGGGTTATTCAGCAATGAGCTCCTGGGTGCTTCGGACAGCTGCAGCTACAAATATATAGATTTTTTTTTCTTTTCCTCTTTTAAACACAATGCATTGGTTTTCTTAATATATTTTTTTTCGGTTGTTGTCCCCTCCCTGTGGATAAAATGAGATGGGGAAGGCGGCGGGAGGGGAGGGGGGGTCAACACAAGAACAAGAGATAAAGCTGGGCCGGGCCGGAGCTGGGGCTGGGTGCAGGATCACACCCCGGGCCGGGCACCCGGCGGGGAAGGTGAATTCGGCATCGAGTCGGTGGCGGCGTTTCCTTTTAACTGCTGCTTTCTTCCTCTGTTTTGTTGAGTTTCTTCAGCGTGTCCAGCAGTTTCTGTGGGGTGAGGATGTGCGTGGACCCTGTGGGGCAGAGGAAGAGGGGCAGGCATCAGCTATGTCTTTGTGCCCCCCCCCCCGTTGCGCCCCGGCCGCCGGCCCCGCTGTCCCCGGTCCCCCCCAGCAAGGCCTTACCTGGCGGCCACGGCCCCGCACGCCGGTGGAAATGCTTGCAAGAAAATGTACGTCTATGGCAGCGGGGGGTTGTGGGGTGAGGATAACGGGAAAGGAACGGAAAAGGAGAAATGAAGGAGATGTATGGAGCTGGGTGGGATGAGGCGGGGGCCGGGAGGTGCCCCTGCAGCAGGGTCGTGGCCGGTGGCGTGGCTCCTGGACCCGCTGGGGATGCAGCAGGCACTGGCCAAAAAGCCAGCAGGGTGCAGGGGGCGGGAGGCGCGGGCAGGCAGCAGCTGGGCAAGAAGCGACCTTCCGCAGGTCCCCAGGCTCTTCCCCTGCCTGCAGGGAGCATCGCTGGGGCGAAGGGGTGGTTGGGAGGGAACAGGCGAGAAGGGGAGGAGGAAAAGGCCTCTTGCTTTCTGGTGTCCCTAGCTCCGAGAGCCAGGCTCGGCCTCGGCAGTTCCCTGGTGCCGGCGGCAGCTCCCAGCCACGCTGCCCGCAGCCAGCCCCTGCCCTCCTCGCCGCCGTGCCACCCTCGCAGCCTTCCTGGCTCCACGCAGACCAACACGTGGCAGCAGCTCAGAGGGATGCCATGATGGGTCTCCCTGACAAAACCTCTGGCAGCCAAACCCCAGCGCGGAGTTTGGGGGTCTGCAACATCAGGGGGGCTCCTGCCCAGCCAAGGGCATCAAGCACCACAAGAGCAAACCTGAGCTTTCCCATCGACTCGATTTCAGCCCCATCGCACCCTGGAGCTGGGGGGGGGGTTGATCACAGCAGTGCCCAGCCTTTGCCATGGGGGACGAGAGGGGCTGGAGCTGCCGCAAGTGCTGGGGTCTGCCCTGCATGCCCGCTGCTGCCGGCTCCCCCCGGGCACTGAACCCCGGCCCTGCTCCAGCTGCCTGCTGCAGGCAGCACCCCGAGGTGCTCCGTCCCCCTGCCCGGCCCTGGGATGCCTCTGCCACGCAGGCAAGACCCTGACCCGCTGCCCCCGGCCCCTCTGGCCCGGCGAGGGGGAACTCATGGCATGAAGGAGCCGGCCAGGTCCGGCCAAGAGACATGGCAGAGGGATGATGGAGCAGCGCTGGATGCTTTTCCACCTCGTAGGAGGAACTGCAAGCATTTTCTTATCGGAGAACCAAACGGAAACAAAACCCAAAATAATAATTAAAGAAAGGAGAAACGGAAGAATCAAAGAAAACCCTTCAGGCAGGAAGAGTTTCTTTTTCATTAGTAAGCTGCCTTTACTTGGTTTCTTTGGCTCACTCCATTGCTGGAGCCTGATCCTCAAATGATACCCTAGTTGAGTCCCTGAAGTCGGGGTGCCTCAGGTCCATGAGAAATTTGGTGGGAGTGAGAATGTGAGTAGAACCTGCGGGAGAACAGAGCGGGGCTGACGGCTGCGCCAAGACCCCCCCCTCATCACCACCATTTTTCGGGGTGAGGAAGGACGCGGTTGCCACCCGGAGCATCGTAGGCGCATGCAGGGGATGGTCCCCAGAGAGATGCGAGATGAGATGGGCGAGAGGCAGGATGGAACTGGGCTGTGGTGGTGGGTCCGGTGGCAGGGGACACGGCTGGGGGAGGTGATGGAGAGGGGGCTGCTGCTCCCAGGGGAATACAAGGAGCAGATGAGATGCCGGCAAGAGGCTCTACCAGGCGCCCCAGGTGAGAATCCAGGAACCAGAAGAGATGGTGAGGGGCTCCTGCCCTACAGAATGTGTATCCAGCGGTGCTTCCCCAGGGGGAATTTTAGGGGACCTAAAAGCTCCTTGCTAACATCTGGCAGGGCTTCCACTACATGCTCCATGCTTGGCCCATGGCTCCTTTGGGAGCACAGCTGGGGTGCCGAGACTGAGCATGCAATGCATGTCTTGTTGGACACACGCTGTACGTCCTTTCGCACATGTGCAGGACACACAGCGCACGCACAACAGGAAAATGCATGTCCTGTTGCATGCACAGTACACATCATGGTTGGTGTGCTGCATTGCACACCTCTTTATTTCACCTTTTCTCCCTGTAACAACCCCAAGAACGAGTGTACAACACGGGTGCGATAGGAGCAATTCAAGCTGCAAAATCCCCTTCTCTTTCACCCAGCTCTGCTTGAACAAAACCAGCTAGGGAAAGAAAAAAATGGGAGCAAAAATGGGGATGGGTGGAGGGACATATCCTGTCCCTGGGGAGAGGGGACACAGGGGTGACACAAGGTGGCAGAAGACCCTTCTGCAGAGCTCCAGCTCCCCCAGTCATCTGGAGCTGGGAATTTGCGGGATGGCGGAGGGAGCGTGGGATGAGCAGCCAGCGCGACGGGGCGCAGGGTCCGGCCCCGGCTCCCACTCACCTATTAGCACTTCCCACTTGCCACTGGCTTGCGTCACCTCGTAGGCGCAGCGCATCTCGTTCATGCTGACGCCGCCCAGGATGAAGATGATGAGGCGGGGGCCACTTCGGTACTCACCAGGGGCCTTGTTCTTGTGCCAGTGGCCATAGCGGGCACTAGAGAGGGGGAGACAAGAGGGATGAAGGATGGGCAGGAGGGAACAAACTCTGCATTGAGTTCACATCTTAACTAAATCAGATTAATTAGCTTCCAAATTGCTGCTAGAGCAGGTAAAATCCAGCTTCCAGCCACAAGCGCTGCTCGCTGTTACGGGTAGGGAAACCATGGCACGGAATGCCTGAACGACGGCAGAGCAGCTCACAGGCCTGCCGACGGGTACGGACGGCCCCTCCAGGCAGGTGAGGGGTGATGACAACGGTGGGCCAACGTACAGAGGGAGCGCGGGGCGCTGGGGAACCCACCTGACGGCAGTGGTGCTGAAGGAGGCAGAGGAGCGGGTAGAGATGTACGGGTAGTGCTTGGTGTCCAGCTTGTCATCGATGGCGTCCTGCGGGCAGAGAGCCCCAGGCCAGGGGTCAGCGAGGAGCTGGGCACAGCCCCTGGCCCGAGGGCCCCTCTGTCGGGCTGTGCCCAGGGGGATTGGCCCAACTGGGTCAGGATTAATTTGCCTGTATTTGCATAGCCTTACTTTTTGGAACAATTTGGCTGTGCTCCTGTAATAGGGTGCACTTAGGGAGAGGAGGGTGGTGCTTGGCTGCTGTAGGGCAGGGGCAGCACAGCGGGGCTGCAGCACAGGGTGAGGCTCACCCTGGGGGTGACTGAGGAGGTAGGGTATGGGGGGGACAAGAAAGAGCCACCTCCTAGGAAGCTCAGGGGTACGAGCTGAGCTGGAGGCTTCACACCTGTGATCCACCCCCCAGGGTAAGGGTCCTGCTCTTACTTTCATCAATGGTAGGAGGTTAATGCCATCTGTGAGCTGTTGTTGCCCTGTGCAGTCCCCTCTGGTCCTGGGGATGAGGTTTAGGGGTGCCCTGGGCATGAAGCCACCCCAGGAGGGTTTGCACGGACTGTGGTAGAGGAAGGCAAGAGCTGTGTGCTTTTGGAAATTGAGAGAGCTGTGGCTCTGCTTGTCATCAGTGCCTGGGAGCAGAGCTGGAACTGAACTGCAGTGATATCCCCCTTCCCAAAATGTGGCTCCAGGGTCTGTCTGTCTGCCTGTCTGAGCAGGTGGGAAATGTCTGTGTTGGTGAGTTTTGGTGCCCGGGATCCCCCAGCTCGGGGCAAACCCCAGGAGGTTGCTCTGAATCGAGGGGTGGTCAGGAGGGAGCAGATCAGGAGGAAGGCAGTGCCTGGAAAAAATCACTTTTTGGCCCTGCCCAGTGCTACCTGAGTGCAGAGCTCGTGGGGTAGCTCCCATGGGTACAGGCACAGCTGCGCCTGTGGGCAGGGGTGAACAGTGCTGTGCCCATCCCCCAGCTCGGCTGGGACAGGGGTAATGCTGCAACAAGGCCACCCAGCCGTGCCCGTCATGGCACACGGTGCAGCACAAAGAGCAACCAGTTTGTTATTGCATTTTGTATTGCAGGAATGCTGTGCAAGCCTGGCTGGGGCTGTGCATCCCACCTGGGGTGCACGTGGGAGCCAAGAAAGCCTCCCAGAACATCCCAACCTCGTCGCAACTGCAGGCAGCGAGCAGCCTAGATGGCATGTGTTGGGGAGAGGCGTCAGGGTTTGGGATGGAAGCAGCCAGCTCTCTGCAGGTCCCTTCTCGGGTGGTGCTGAGGTCCCTGCTCCATCCCCTGTCCCTGTCCTTGCTGGCTCACCTCCATGATGTCCTTAATTACGGGGGTCCATCGGGAGAGCTGGTAGGTCTGCTCACTGATCCGCTCCTTCCGCTCCGGCTTGCTCCGGCGGCGCAGGGTGGACTGGGCAGAAAGAGCACAGAGACACCCTGAGACACAGGGGCTCTGGCGGTGGGACTGGGGGCACCTCAGAGGGGTGCTGGGGGCATCCCAGGGGGTACGCGGTTCCCATAGCAGAGCGGATGCCATGGTCCTCCTGAGGAGCAAGGAGGGCTGCGGGGAGCGGGAGGTGGACACTCACGTCTGTGATGATGGGCACCCCGAGGTGGGCCATGTTGGTGATGATCTCGCTGTCCTCTGCCGGGATCTGAGCGTGCTGGATCAGCTTGTTCAGATTCTCCTCAGTGATACCTGGAAATGCAACGGGGAGATGGTGTCCTCCTGAGTGCGGCCACAGCCCCTCCAGTGTCACCTTAGGACACCTGGCCTAGTGGTGGTCGGGGAGATAGGGCTGAGCTTTTCCATCCGGCTTATCTTGGCCAAACCCTGAGCTGTTTGCCACCCAGAGCTGCCTGCATGTCTCGCCCACCCCTGCCCAGGTGTCCTCCTCACCGTTCTTCAGGAAGATGTAGAGCAAGATGATGCGGATCTTGTCATAGGTGCTGACATTCCCATCCAGCAGGATGGGAACAATGGCCCTCATGGGGTCCTTGATCTTCTCGCCTTCAGCATCAGTGCCCATGGCCAAGTCCTGCAGAGAACACACATACTCATCACCCCATGGCTCAGCGTTGAGCTGTGGGGCAGGAGCTGCCAGCCCCAGTTGTCCCTGTTGGGATGCGGGATGGGGCTGTGGGACTGGGGGAGCTGGTACCTGTTCGACTCTGCAGAGCTTGTCCACCGTGCCCTGGTAGTGCTTCATGCAGTCCTCAGCCAGGTGCAGGTGGGTCGAGTACTGCGGAGACACAAGTGCTGCAGTCACCACTGCGGTGCTGGCAGCAGCCGAAGGTCCCCATGCCACCACTGTGGCCTCAGGCCCTGCTGACGGCTGGGGACCCTCCAGGGAGAGCTGCCATTGCCCGCTCCCTGCGTGGGCCCAGCGCTAGCTGCTCTGCACAGACATCTCCCCACTCCTCGTACCTTGCTGAGCTCCTTCTGGTACTGCGGCATCTTCTTCAGCATCTGGGACAGGTCTCTCATGGTGGTCTGCGAGGGAAGGGGACATGGTCACTCACCCTCAGGGACTTGGGGACCATGAGCAGAGAGGGGATGACCCTGCCAAGGACTTCTGTCCCCATGCGAGCCCCTCGCAGTGGTTTGGTGACGCCTGCCACGGCATTGCCGGGTCTCCTCCACTGCAGCTGAGGGGCTGGGAGGGGATCTGCAGCTCTGCAAACTGGAGTGCCGGGGGGAAGAAATCCCCCCAGGACCTTGCTGCGGGACCCCCATAAACTTGGCTGAGATGGTACTTTCAGCTTCTGGCCACTTTTACACCCTATTTCCACTGGGGTCCCCTCACTGCCACCAACTCGGGGTCTCCGCAGGGGAACTGGCTGGGGATAGAGGCAGCCGCTGTGGGATGGGCATGGACCCTGTACCAGAGGCAAACCAACCCCCATGATGTGGTGCATTCCCAAGGCACGCTGTTTCTCCAGCCCCAGGCGTAGGGCTGGCACCCCACAGTCATCTCCCCAGTCAGGGAGCTGAGCACTCTTGGCCCTTTCAGAGGTCCCCATCAGGCATCCCCCAGGACGTTCTGCTATGTGCCAGCCCATGGCTGAGCCCCCTGGGTGCCTGTCTGCAGCTCAGCAGGTCCAGTCAGGTCACCTTATCGCCTGTGTTCATCCTCTTGCTTGAAGAAAACTCCTTCAGGGACCGGGTCACCTCCCTGGGGAGAGGTGGAAGACATGGCCGTCAGCAGGAAGGGGACCCTCACAGCGAGGTGGGTGGCAATGCCAAGCCAACAGCCCACCCAGCTGGCAAACCGCCCGCAAGGGACACTCACTGGGACACCTCGGCAATGTGTTTGTGGCGCAAGGTGACCCACAGGTCATCATCCTCATCCAGGAGAACCTCCTTAATCCGGGCTTCCCCGATGCCACTCGTCTCATACCTGGGAAGAGGACAGGGAGCGTCACAGTGGGGATGGGGCTGGGGGGGCATGTGGTCCCCTCGCTGCCTGGTCTTTAGGGAAGGGGCAGAGATGGGGGAACATGGGGGCTCTTCTTGGCTCTGCCAGCACTGGGGTGAAGTTATTTCAACTCAGTTTCACGTCTTGCCTTCTGGTACCCCTTCAACTGCTAAATGTTGGGAAGGGGCAAGGGTGGAAGGCTAGAAAAGCCTCTCTTGCATCAATCCTGTCCATCATGCCTGCCAGGCTGAAGGCTGGAATGGTTTCTCCCAACTGATGACTTGTGAGGCATGGAGGGATGCTGAGGCTCAGGCTCATGGCTGAGCTTCCAACTCCTGCTCAAGGGCTGGACTTGTGAGGGCCATGGGGGTTGCAGGGACAGCAGTGCCGCACTCACTTGTAGACATCGTTCTCAATGGGCAGCAGGTCGTAGCTCATTGCCTGGAAGGTCAGCTCGTGCAGCACTGGGGAAGCGGGGTCGAAGCCACGGTCCAGGATGAGGAGCTGAGAGCGAGCCTTGTCCGGACCCTGCAGAGCCAGGGGAAGTCGTCAGCAGCGGGGCCGGGGACTCCTCCAGCTCCGCAGGCAACTGCGGGAAGCCAGGGCCATTTTGGGGTCATCACTCAGGGTCTGCGACTGCCATGTGGCAGAGCTCGAGCAGGAATTTAGGAGTAAAGCATCACCCAAGCATCCTCACCAGGGGCTGCCGGCATCATCCCTGCTCACCTCGCCCATGGTAGGGTCATCAGCCTTGTAGGCATCCAGCTTGTCCTGGATGAGCTGTGCCAGCATGGCGTTGTCCTTGTAATCCCTGGAGGAGGCAGGAGGAGAGGTCAGCTCCCTGGGGCGGCTGGCTCTCGCCAGCATGGAATGGGGAGGAGCTGCTGGTTTCCCTGTGCAACATCCTTGGCTCATGGGAGAGGAGGGACCTGAGCAGGTTTTGTTGCCCCTTGGGGCGCTCTGCTTTGCCTTGGTGCCACTTGGATTTTAGGGTCCCAACCCACCCCCTGCTCTCCAGAACATCTTCAAGTTTGAGCCTGTTTTTACACTAAGCACAGGTGTCTGTCCACCCCACCACCTCCTCCATCCCCGTGCCCTCACTGGCACTGGACACAGCACGGCCTCATCCATGCCCCACACTCGGCATGGCCCCAGCAAACCGCACTGCCCTTACCCCCTGTACCGCACGGCCGGGTACTCCTTCAGCGTGGCACACAGCGTGGCGATCTGCTCTGCCAGGCGCTCCAGGATCGGGTTCTTCATCTGGGCCTTGTGAGGGCTGTAAAAGCTTTGGAAGGAGTCAGCCGAATCCAGGGAGTAAACCTGGGAGGTGCAGCAGGAGGGGGGTTAGAGGGAATGCACTGCGGGGGATGTCTGGAGGGGAGCAGCCCTGCAGGACACCCCGGTGGGTTTGGAAACCAGATTCAAACCCAGGCGAAGGTCCCCAGCTAAGCCTGGGACTGGGCAGCTGGAGCTCAGTGATGCTCAAGGCATCGCTTGGGCTTTCAGCTGCCAGCTCTGGACCCTGATGCCTTCCGCAGCTCCAGCTCTGCAGCACGGTCCCTACCCATGTGTAGCCCTCGGGGTGAGCAGAGGAGGCAGGAGACCTCCTGCTCACAGCAGTCACCTGCTCCCAGGCAGGGAACCAAAGACCTGGGGACAAGTGGGAACACACTGCTCCCTGGCCGTGCCACCAGTAAAGACCAGAAGCCCATCTGCCTGTGTGTGGGGATGCCAACACATCATCTTCCACCTGTCTGTCTCCCCAGAAATGCTGAGGCTTGAAGGGTTAATGGCACCAAGTGGGTCTGGCACTATCTGTCCCTCCCTGTCCCCCTCATCCCCATGTCCCCAGCAGGGGCAGGTGGCATGGGGGCAGCTCCCTGTGCCGGGAAGGTGCAGAGCTGGCCAACGCAGCTGCCAGCATGGGGCCAAAGCACGGCACCCACTAAATCCCCCGCAGCGGATCAGCCCTGAGAAGTAATTGAAGGAGACAGGAAGAGCCAAGCAGGGGGCAAGGAGCCGGCCCAGGGAGAGGGTTGCGAGGCTGTTACACAAACCCCGATGGGCTGGAGAAGGACCCGGAGCATGCCCTGGCTGCTCTGTCCCTGGACCATTCCAGCGGGGACGATCCCCAGCCCAGCCTCACCTGGGACTCAGAAGGGAGGAAGGCAATGTTGATCTCTGTCAGGGTTTTGATAACCTTGGCGGCGCGGGATTTCACCAGCTCGTTGAAGAGGGCATCGGGGCAGGCTGCAAGGGGAGAACAAGGAGGGTAGTGCTCAGCCTCCCTCCATCCCCGCTTGCTTGCATGCATTTTAGCGACAGGGACTCTCCCTCCCCTCCATCTGTTTCTTAGAGGAGGTCAGGCTGCCTGCAGCACCTGCCCTGGGGCGCAAGGATCCAGCCATCCCTTTGGGAGCGGGTGATGGAAACCAGCCGTCTGCCCTTGCAGCCACCCAGTGCCATGGGCAGGATGGGGCTGTCACCCTGCGGTTTGCTCTTTCTCCTTCTCTCTTCCCCGGGAGGCGCCAGTGGGGAGCCAGGGGTCCTGGGTGCCCAGGCAATGGGGTGGGAGCTGCGAGCCCCGGGTACTCACAGTCAGTGAAGAAGACGTGGGCAGCTCTGTACTTGGAGGTGGGGGGATCCTTGAAGTCACTGATGAGGGAGTGGATGGACTGCAAGAGAGAAGGGACCAGCTGGGCTGGGCAGGGTGGCACCGTGGGCATCTTGGCAGGGTCAGCCAGGGTCCTCCCTCCTGGCACGGGGGGGAAGCTCTGCACCTCTGGTCCACTGCCCGTGACACTGTCGACCTCGCTGGAGCTGAGGTGCCATGCCAGGGTGGGCATCCCTCTGCCTCCCCCCGGCCAAAGCCATGCCCTGGCACCTCGTACTCACCTTCTCAGAGGGGGTGATGAGATAGACGGCCTCCAGGCTGGGCAGCGGTTCCCGGCGCTTGTTGATGTCTTCCACAACTGCAGGGGAAAAACAGGGGCTGTGGCAGAGACAGGTGAGGGCAAGGGCATTCGGCTACGTGGGATTGTTGGATATCCCGTGGCAGCACAGGACCAGCCCTGCCAACCCCTCCATGTCCAAAATGTCCCCAGCCACTCACCCCTGCCTACCTGGGATCTGGAGCAGGGGCTGTCCCCACCCCATCCCTGCCCCACGGCGCCCCGCTGGGGCTGCTTGCGTGGGTGCCTGGCAAGGTCCCAGGGGGCCCGTGGATTTGTCTGCGTGCTGCCGTGCTGCTGTGGTCTTGATTCATTCCCGCATCCCTCCGCTGGAGGGGACCACCTGGGGGTGATGCTCTGGTGGTAACTGGGCTGGGGCAAACCTCCACTGCCCCAAACACCTCCCAATGCACAGCCTGGGGTTTCCTTCTCTTTTCTGAGTGCTGCAGGGAGCTATTTATAGTGCTGACATAAAATAACACCTGGTCTCCTCCTTGGACTGAGATACTGCCAGGAAACAAGGTGTTTGGGCTCCTCCAGCCCTAGCAGGCAAGGAGGGAGGCTGTGAAACATTAGCCTGGCACCAAGACAGTCATCCATGCGCAATGGGAGGTAACATGTCTCCACCCCAGGTGGGATGGGGCTGGGTGGGGGCCATGCCACCGCCTTAACTGGCTTGTGCCAGCCTGGAGATGCCTTTGTAGGTCTCCTGGTACAGAGAGAGGCTTTGCCCTTCTTACAATGAGGTGTGCAAGAGACGGCTGGGACCCGGTACTCACTTGTTATGCCCTCTGTCATGATGTCGGTCATCTTGCAGCAGGAGGAGAGCATTCGCATGCTGAGCTGGTCTACCACCAGCACCTGGGGAGAGGGGCTGTGAGCTGGGGGCATGGTGGGCAGCCAGGGAACTGCCCTTCCCCACCCCTTCCCCACCCCTTCCCCACCCTTGAGGGCTCCCTACCCGCACCTACCCCCTTCCCTGCTTCCTCCTCCCCACCCTCCTCCTCCTTTCCTGGCCCCCCGGGGTTTGGCACTTACCTTCCATTCGCCCTTCTTCTTCACTTTACGGATCACATCATGCATAATCTCTGCGAGAGAGGGAGGAAGGGACGGGTGAGCACCGCAAGTCCCCCCTGTAGCACCCCAGGCCCACCTACAGCAGCAGAGTCTGTGCCAGGGGCACCGAACCCCCCACCCATGTGCAGGGCCATGGCAAGCCCCGCTCCCCCAGTGCCTTTCCTGGGGGCATGGGGAAGAGATGGGGGGGTGGTTTTGGGGTACCCAGGGAGGGGCAGTGACCCCCCAGCTCTGTTTTTCTCTCGTGCTTGGCACTAATAGATAGAGTCCATGCCGGTGGGGAGCCATGGGCTGGTGGAGGGTTGGGGGGGTCCCTCTGGGGAGCCTGGGGCCACCCCACGCATCTTGGCCCTAATCCGAAGCGCCAGGAAAACAACAGCAGCTTAAGAGCTCCTTTTAGAAACAAGAATCAAGCAGCCTGAGCCTGTTCCTTGTAATCCCCCACAATCTCATTTCTCCTGCGGCTGCTGGGCTTATGCAACCAGCTGGGATGGCAGCACCTGTGGGTCCCCCTGAGGCGCCCCAGGGAACCCTCGGGGCTGGGGCCACCCTGCGCCCATATTCCCAGGCACAGACACCCTGCTTCTGCCCCAGCAGTGGGACGGGGATGTCCCTTTTGGGGCTGGGTTGCAGGAAGAGGTTTCAAGCCTTGCCAGAATAGTTACTTGCCCTCCTGCCAGGCACACATGCTGCCCAAACATCTGTGTTGGGGGACATGAAGTGCCCCCAAAACCCCCCCTTTTACCCTCGTGTATGAGCCATCACCCCTTGCAGAGCAGGGACATGCCAGGGAACTGCCCAGCTGAGCCCAGGGGAAAGTCTGCGTCCGTGAGTGGCTGTGCCATGCCCTCCACACAGCGCTTCTCCCTGGCTTCCTCCCCTGGAGGGTTTTGCTCTCACCCTCTGGTCCCAGGGACAGGGATGGAAATGCCCAACTAAAATCCAGTTAAGAAATGTTTCTAAATTAGAAAACATGCAAGGTGTGGGGAGCCCACTGTTGAGGGTGTCACCCTGCCAGCCTTGGCCTTGGGACCCTTCCCCTGTGGGACTGACCCCAAGGGTGCTGGTCCCCCAGGTAAAGCTCAATTTGGGTTTATATGGGGCAGTTTGGGGCCTAAATTTGTCGCTTTTTTAGAGTAAAGTTTGAGGGAGGTATGCAGAGGGGACTGCCCTGGAAGCACCCAACCCTAGAAACTCCTGCTTTTGGGTGATGCTGAATTTGCACAAAACACCCCATCTTCCCAGCCCCCACCCCTTCTGGGGATTTGCTCGGGTACGAGCTGGCCAGGGCCTTGCACCTGCCCTACAGTGCACGGAGCATCCTCCTGGGGAGAGCGGAGGGGCCCTGCTACCATCCAAACACCCCACGGTGATTTTACAGGCTGAGCGAGGCTGTAACACCTCCTGGGCTGCCCACAGGGCTCAGAGCCACGGCACCAGTGTGGGGACTGGTGCCAGCAAGGATAAACTGGGAGCCTGTGAGCATTGCTGCTCTGTCTGTCCTGCTGTAAAACTTGAGGCAGCCCTTCCTACTGCTGCACATTAATCTCCTTCCCAGAGACACCTGCCTTGGGGAAGCCCCAGAAGTATGCTGGCCATGAACTTGGGGTCCTTGGTCACATCCCTTTGCCTCTCCATCAGTAAAGGGGGTACAGGGCACTTCCAGGCCAGGGAAGGGGGGATGGAAGGTAACTGGGTACAGATGGTACCAGATGTACCCCTGTGCCCTGAGGCTGGACACTGCTGGGGGGGGAGAAGCTGCTGCCTGCACCCATGTGTGCTGTCCATCCGAATCCAGGTCACCCACGCAGCAAAACAGTGAGCCAGGAACTGTCCTCTGCCATGGGCAGGAGCAGGCAGCAAGGGCTGCCCACGTGTCCCCAGTCCGGCCCTTGGTCCTCTGCTGGTACAGTGGGACAGGGGAGCCCAAAACGGGGTCCCTGAAGAGCTGCCTCAGCCACCCCTGAGCTTGTCCTTGCTGCAGCAGCCACTGCAGGGGGCATTTCGTCTTCAGCACCTGACTTTGTGGGAACTCTCTCTTCTGCACATGTACGGGTTGAGCCGCATGTGTGCGATGGAGGGACCATCTGCCTGGCTGTGCACCTCCCAGTGCAAAAAGTGCTGTCATGTCCCTGGGCCTGATCCTGGCACCAAGATGGGCCTCCCAGAGAGGAAACTGGGCACCTCTGAGGGTGATTGCTCTGAGCTTTGTGGTCTTAGGGCATCCATCCCCCGGTCAGAGATGGCACCAGAGGTCAGCCCTGCTCCCAGCCTGCTGTCAGGCACAGCCCTTCCCTAAATTGATGTCCTATCCTGCCTTGACCATGGGTCAGATCTGGCTGCAACGGTAAGTAGCCTCCAGTTCTGCTCTTCCACTGGCTGCCAGAGCCAACTCAGACCCTGGGCAGTGTCGGGAAAGAGGCAGGCCCACAAAGCATCCTCCAAAGAGGCTTTGGGGCCTTGGCAAAGCACAGGAGGGCATAAGACACAAGCCCGAGCAAAAGCTTGAGATTTCAGTGTCCTGTTTGGAGGAGACGTGGCCACGATCTGCACCTTCCAGGCGTCCTTGCAGCAACCATTAGGGAAGAGTGGCCTGTTAGCGCTTGGGTGGACCAAGAAGGCAATGCTAAATACTGCGGGTGGCCAGGGCTGGCACAGAAAGAAGATGGGGGAATTTTGAGGTCAAAAGGTACAGTCCAACAGGCTACAGCTGCTCCCTGGGGCTCTTCTGGCTAATGTGGCTGCTAGCAGTGGAGCTGGGGCTGCAAGGCCGAAGGCTTGGCCAAGGCCAGAGCTGAGAAGACACCCAGACCCATCCTCAGAGCAGGGCAATTTCTAAGCAGCCTTCCTGACAAAAGCATGTCTAACCAGGAGAAGAGATGCTAGCGCATATGAGCTATCCAGGATGAGCAATGCCAAGGAAGGCATCCTTGAGCCAATTCCACACTAAGTTATAGGATCAGCAAGAGACTCCTGGGGCAAATGGCAGCTCCTCTGTTCCCTGAGGTCCTCAAGTCAAGCCTGGACACGTCCCGGGAAGCGGTGCTCTCACATCCCCACATTAGCAGGTCAGATGTTGCCGCCTGCATCCCCAAATGGTCTGGCCAGCCAGAGCTTTTGGGCTCTAACGTCAGTCGGTGACGCTCACAGTCAAGCTTTTCATCTTGGAGATAAACCAGGTTTCAGGGGAAAAAAAATGTGTATACATATCTCATCCAGTACCTTCAACACTTGGCTTCTCTGGACCTACCACGTTGCATCTGTTTCCTTAAGGCTGGAAGAATTTTAATTACAATTTCTACCGAGAACAGACAATACAGACAGCTCTGGAATTATCCTCCAATGTAGAGACAACATCAGTGCCTATGGACAAGGAAGCACATCTCGCCCACAAAGGGAGGACCTCCAGTGCTCGAGTAATATGGTCCTAAAAAGTGCAATCCTGCAGATGACACGCTTGAGAGCAACCACCTTCCCCAGCCCACCACCTGCAGTGAGGCTTGTTCTCAGGGTGATGCGTAGCATGAAAATGACCCACTGCATCATTTTCAAGCAGGGCCAGAAGCTGGTGACACGGTGGCCTAGTAGGACTTGAGCCCATATGTCACTCCAAGAGGCTTAGCCTGCGTTATTTATACCGAGCTGGCCAGGCAGCCTTCCTCCAAGCCTGCCTTGTCTCACCTGCTCATGGCAAAAGCAACCAGCCCCATGTATCCAACTGGTTCTGGGGGAAGAGGGACCAACCCTACCATTGCCTGTGCCCACAACAACAGGGCTGTGACAAAGTGCAGCCTGCGCTGAGGCAAATTCATTTTGGGATGCCCCAAGCCCATTATCCTGAAGAAGAAAGAGCCTGAAACCCAATGAGCAGCCCTGACCTTGACCAGTCAGTGGAAGCAGTAAAACCTTGTCCTGGCAACCACCCCATCCTGGGACACCAGGATGGGTAAGGGATGCTGCAGCCAGGGGATATTTCTGCTCTAGCACTGACACAAGCCTGGCCTGTTGCAGCAGTGATAGCCAAGCCCTTCCCTTCTGGAGCAATGCAGGATGCCAAACTCCTGCTGCTCAGAAATGCTCCTTTGCTGCCACATCCCAGGACCTCACAGGCTGCACACCTTGGCCTGATGTGGTAAGGGAAGATGGAGCTGCTTTATGGGCTGTAGGAATTGCCCAAGATCCTACAGGACACGAATGGTCCTAACCATGGGCTTGTCCCTGTCACAGACAGGGCTCCGTCCTTTCACTCTCCTCACACATCCTCCGTTTTGGGATCCAAAATCCCGAAGCAGCTCTGGAGAGCCAGATCACAGAAATCCATGGTGAGGTTTGCTCGAGACCCACTTCTCTTAAAAAGCTGTCACGCTGCATCTCCAAGACGAAGATGTTTGGCTTTGGGTTGGCTTGGCAACTGCTTTTTTGCTGGTTCATTAACTAATTGCTTAAGATAGTGTGAATGTTACATAGATACAACTACGTTTGAATGTAGCGGGGCACATATCTACCTCTGAACATCTCAGTCGGGGATCTCTAGGTGCCAGTATACCATCCCCAAGCAGTCCTCAATACAATAGGCTTCATGGACCAGAGGATGGCAGGAAGGCCACCCACCTTGTTCAGGACACAGAAAATAACGTCATTTACAGGAGACAAAGCCTAGCTGATGTCCTTCAGTGTGACTAAGAGCCACCTCAGGAAAGATTTGAGTCTGGAGACCACTGTGTGCATAAACCAAGCAAGTCTCAAACACCTGTCCTCCAGCAGTCCATGTCCTGAACACCTATTTTGCTCATTGGATTATTTCTGGCGCCCACCTGGAAGACCTCAGCCTTTCTGGAGGACACGTTCCTCACACAGGAACCTGCTGGTGGTGCAGCCCAGGTGCCATCCAGCTGTAGTTAAGTCCTGCACGGGCAGAATTGCTCAGGCTCAGCTTCATCCTTTCCTCCCCAACCCTGGATGAAGTGAACTTTGATATTTTCACATCCAGAGCAGCACCGCCTGTCTCCCTCACAGCTGCTGGTGAATCATGCCACGTGTCGAAGCCACACCAAGCAGTATTTGTGCTGCTCTGGGGAGCTGCGCAGTGCTGCTTTGCTGCTGGGGATCTAGCTTCAAGTATTAGTCACGGTAATTGTAGTAACCTGTGATTAATTCCTCCTTTTCCTACTTGCACTGCTCTCACAAAGGATGTACATCTTTATACCTGGTAGCCAAAGCCATGGGAAACCTGCGTAGCCTAGAGAGGAGGACAGAGACCTGGAGGTCTTGAACTCTTTAGAAACTGAATAACACACCCAAAAGGAAATAAAGGAAATGAAATGTCTGATGACACACCCACAAATAGCTCTCACTGACTGCACTGGAGAAATTGGGTAAAATTCACACGGATTTTTACTGCGGGATCACTCCTGGCATGGTTTCCCCAGGTCTGCACAAGGATCTGCAAGCTGAGCAGAGCTTCTCCGTTTGGGTAGAGTCAATGGGCCACAGACCACGTCAGGTCCCTTTTGAAGGCATCACCCTTCACTTACACTGTCTTCTTCCACCAGGTATTTCCATCCCCAGCAGAGATGCTGTACCTGGTTGTTGGCAGCTGTAGGTGCTGTCGGTGTAGCCAAGAGCTTTCCTGCAGCAGGACAGCATGCACAGGGTGTCACAGAGTCCTGGAGGGGAGGTGACCCTCTCCCAGGGATAAGTCACGCTCTCCTACGCATGTGGCCATGACTTTAAGAGCTGGTTCTTCTCTGCCTTGAACCAAGAGGATGTAAAACACCAACAAATTGGGGCTCTTCAGGCTTGACTCAGTGGGAATCCAGGCTGGTCCGGTCTCCTGTGCCTGCATGTACACCAGGGACAGGCTGGAAGGCAGCTGATGTGTGGCTGAGCTGGTCCAACTCTGAGTATTCTTTGCTGCTCCCTCAGTGGCACAACGTCAAACCATCTGATGGGCTCCATAAATGATCCTATATCACACGTGTCAACGTGTGTGTGTGTATACACATTCATGTGTTTGTGTGTGTACACGGGCAATGTGGAAGTCCATAAATTAATGCACCTTCAGCTTGATCTATTTTTGCGCTCTCCAAAACATAACAGCCAAGTTCCCTCCCGCGCTGCGAGTTGGTGGACGCATCTGCTTCTCAGCGTGCAACTAAAAGCCACGTGACGATGATTCTCTTTTTAAATGTGTTGATTTTGTGGGAAGAGGGAGGGAATCTCTCCTGGGACATTTTTCCTGAGAGGTGCAGGGGAATTAGACCCAGACATTACTTTTTCTTTGAAGAGGGAAAGAGTCTAAGTCCTCTACATTGGTGGCTTTTTCAACCTTCTTGCACACACAGACACCAGTGGGTGGATGTAGACCTGCCAAAGTGAGGTTTGTCATTCTTGGTAAACTTCCACGGTCACATACGGGCAAGTATTTCTCAGCCCCTGCTGTAGACTGCAGTTTGGAGACTGAAATTGCTCTGCAATGTGGGTGAAGGTGAGCCCTGAACTCTACATGTATTTTTTTCAAGCTTTTCCAACTTAGAGCCGATGATGGATCCTGGCAACAGGTTCCCAAGAGGGTAAATGGTAAAGGCCCCAGCAGAGGCTTTGCCAAGCGCCCATTCCTGTACCCACACATCAGGCAAGGCAGCACCGCACTGCCCTCGGGACTCACCAGAGGAGGGGATCAGGAGGGTGGGCTGCCCAGGAAGCGACTGGCTACAGGGTCTGCTCCCACCCATGGGTGATGGGGCACAGAGACCCTCTCTGCCTCACCCAGCCGCTTCACCAGCACACCGAGATCATGGCGGGGCTGGAGGCTCTGCCCCTGTGCAGGGAGGAGGATGGAACGTGCATCCCTGCTAGGTTCCCACTGGTTCTTCACTGCCTCCTGTTTCTCCTCTGCTTGGCAGAGACCTTGCCAGTCCTGGCTCCAGGGCAGCACACAAGCCTTGTACCCTGGGCCCCGAGATGGGCTTGGAGCATCCTCAACAGGCAGCATCTGGCCCCTGAAGGCTCCCTGTGCAAGGGGTGGTGGGAGCGGTGAGGTGCCCCAAGCAGCCTGGGTGAGTCATGCACTAGCAGGTCCCCAGGGCCCCTGGCTGTGCCCCGAGGCTGGCAGTGGGCCGGCAGCCCTGCCCATGCCTCCTCCCTGTCCCCAGAGGTGCCGCATGTAGCTCAGCATGAGCCTGGGTCCCTGAGTCATCACATCCCAGCGTGGGCCAGGTAGGGGTGGACCCTCGAGAGGTACAGGTGGGGACACCGAGTGACACGGTAGCAGCAAGTGCTGCGCACGGGCACTGAGAGCCCATCAGTTCTCATCCAGGCAGGATTTAACCACGGGGCTCCTCGGTGTGGCTCTGGCAGACAGGCACCTGGGCACAGGTCAGCTCTGCGGGAGGCTGCATAGGCAAGGATGCTCTGTGGGAGGATTGGCTGGTGTCTTCTTGCTGTCTCTGGAAGGGAGCTCCCTTATCCTGGGGCTGCTCTGCTTCTCCCATTTGTCCGTGATAGCAATGTGAGCAGAAGGAAGCCCTCAGGGAGGTTTCTCTCCTCTTGCAGGTGACGGGGTCCCAGGGGGTTTCAGACCCAGCACCGGTACCAGCTCTGTCTCGCACCAGCCCTGTGGTGGCAGGTGCTGCACAGGTGTCACCCCTGCAGCATGGCCCATCTTGCCTTGCTGATGATGGTCTGATGAAGTAAACCCAGCCTCCTCCTCCTCTCCACTGCAGGGTGCTGCAGGAGAGCAGGGACCAGACAGGGCAGGGGAAGCTCACGGCAGGCTGTCCTGAGAAGATCCAAGGAGGCCCAGGGGCAAGAGAGGGTGGGAGGAGTGTCTACGTGGTGGGGGATTAGATGAAGATTTGGGGATGGGTGTCCTCAGAGGTGAGACCAGCTCCCACGCTCGGGTGAGATTTTTCTAACCAGCACCACAGCAAAGCAACTAGTTCTCCGGTGGGGTTCCCTGGGAGGTGGCCACAGAGGGAGCAGAAGACAAACCAGGAGGACCTGGTCCTCGGACATCACCTCCGGGGTGGAGCGCACTCAGCTCCAACCCTGGCCAGGTGACAGCGAGTCCTGGAGGGATGCAGCCATCGCTGCCGGATACTGCAGGGAGGCGCAGGGACAGCCCCCCCAGCACGCACCCCACGGCTCTGGGGGGCAACAATCCGGCTCTGCCCATCTCCTGCAACACTCACCCACCTCGTCCCCCTGCCTACCTCCTCCCACCTCTCCAAGAGGCCTCCAAAACCCATCTTGTTGGTTTGTATGGCACCAGCTGGTCAGAAGAATAATCCGGGTCTGGAGAGAAGCCAGGGCAGAATGCAGCTCCGGAGGGGGGGCCTGGCGGAGCGAGCTATGGCAACGCGGCAGCATCCTTCCTTCCTTCCTTCCTTCCCTCCTCCTCGGGAGGGAGCCCAGAAGAGATACCCTGCCCTGGGGTCAGCCCCAGGTTTGGACCTCTTGCTCCTTATGAGCGAGCATCTTCTCCTGCAGGTAAACCTCAGGGGAATCCCTGCCCAAGAGCAGGCTGGCGCAGTGAGGGAGAGCGGGGAAATCTTGTGCTAGCCGCATTGGTGCCCCAGGAAGGAGGAGACCTGGGTACCCTGCAGATTGGTCCTAACTCTGGGGGAGCAGCTCCGGCTGAAAACAGCACCTCAAGGCAGAAACAGACCCCCCAAGACCAGGAGCTTCCCGTGGCAGCCTGAGGAGCACCTCAAGCCTCGGTGGGAGGGGAGGGCTGGACCCCGCAGGGTGCTGCTCCTCCAAGGCCCCCGTCCCTTGCTCCTCTGCAGCATTTTGCCTGCACAAACCCTGCTCTCTCCTTCCAGACACCCACGCTTCCCCGATAGCCCCGCTATAGCATTGAAGCCCAGCTACCAGCTCTCATTTTCAGTTTGGAATGATATTTTTCAGGGAAGAACAGGGCAGTTTTTTCCTAAACCCTGAAGGCAGGATTGAGCCAGATTTCCACGATGCTGCTTGAACCCCTGTATCTGTCTGTGTGTGTGTGTGTGTGTGTGCTCTCTCCCAGCCCATTTCAGTGCAGAGAAAATGAATGAAAATAAGAGACGCGCAGTGGCGCTGGTCTCTGTCCCCTCTGTAGCGAGGGCACTGGATGAGCTGGATGGGGCCCTGCAGGGGGG
>VZTV01018530.1:0-44470 GCA_013400875.1 Anhinga rufa
GGAGGGAACATCACTGCGTTTCCCAGCAGAGATGTCCAGCGCAGACCCTCAGAGGAACTGTGTGGTGGTGAAAAGTCCGGGACTGGCAATTGGGGTCCTTGCTTTCGCACCGTCTGCCCAGGACCCCGTCGCTGCCCCTCTGCCTCTCTCCTTGCACAGCTCAGCACCGTCGAGCGCCGCGTTTCTCTGCCGCTGCAGCGCCGACACGTAGGTGTGCCCTGACGTTCATCCACCTGTAACCTACAGCCCTACCAACCCCTGGTGCTTTTCACCTTTGCATAAAAGCCCAGCTAGACACTGGGCTAGTCTTTGAAATAAGCAGTAATCTTATTACCTTTATCAATTCAATCCTCTTAAGGTTAAGTCAATCCTATTAATCAGGCTGATGTGGAGAACCGTATTATTTCAGAGTCAATCTGCCCATCAGTCAGTTACGATATTGGGAACAATCGGCTCCAGTCCGGAGGGGTGCATGACCCAAGCGGCGTGTGTGGGGCCGCGGGTCTCATCAGCTCCATGAGAGCCCGTGTGCTCCAGCTGCGGATGCCTCCCTGCGAGGCTGGGGCTGGAGGACCTTCCCTGGGATGGTGAGGTGCAAAATCCTTCCCGGGTGTGGACAGGATACGTCCTGCAAAACTTGTGTGGCTTGTTCGTTATGTCTCTGGAAAGGCTCCCTCAACCTAGGACACGTTCCTGCTCTCACCGCCGCCATGCCAAGCACCGGCCGGCTCCATCTTTCTGCCTCCTGGGCTCAGGAGCTGGAGGAGGGAGGCATTGCCCAGTGGCACCCCTCGGGCACAGGGACTGGCACCCTGAACCCCTTCAGAACCGGCATGCTTGATGTAGACAGACCCGTCGCCAGGGTGGGGTGGGCTTTCTTGGCACTGGAAGCTTCAAGCACTGCAGGGTGCTCGGCACGCCCAGCCCGGCGGGGTGCACAGAGCCAAGGGCTAGTGGTGCTCTGGGGGGGCAGGGCTGTCAGCCATTGATCAGACGTGTGACTGAACTAGCTGTCTGCTCTGCTCCGGCTTCATCCCCTGCAAAGAAGCTTTTTCTTCCCCTTTTTTGTGTTTGAGCAATGCAATTAGTCCGCTTCCTTGACCCTATTGACATGGGCAATGAAGGATTGTTTTCTTGAGCAGGTGTTGGTTTTCCTCTCGGTGGACTTCACTTTTCAATGAGCCTTTTCCAATTCAGGCCACCCCCAGGGCAGCTGGGCCCCGGGTCTGTGCCGATGCCGCTGACGCGGGGCAGCAGCTTCAGACGTCTGCCCGCGGGGACCGCACGCAGAGCGGCGCAGGGCTGCAGCGTGCTCATTTCCAGGGCATCACCCCTATTTCCATATTCTCCTTTCGGCTCCCCCAGGCAAAGGTTTGGGGGATCCGCCGTGGCAGCGTGAAGCAGTCTGGCTGCGAGACGGCTTGTTCAGTCAGATGTCCTGAATTGCGGCATGTGTGAGGGACGAGGCAGGGCTTAGGACACGTTTCCTCACCCACACGAAGATGCTGTTTGGTTGTGGTGTGAGACGGGAGGATGAATTCACCCAGGGGGGAAAGCATCTGAAGCTCAGCGGATGAAGACCCGAGGGAAATGGAAATGGTTTTAGGCTACACTACAGGTAAATCAGGATGGAGACATTTGAGGGGCAGAGCGAGGCGCACGGAGCCAACCCCGCTCGGGCGGGTGCTGGGGGTGGCACGCAGCCCGGGACGGCTGTCCAGAGGATGCTGCGGCGGAGGATGTGGGGAGCTGAGCTTGCCGAGCAGCGCGGGCGTCCCGGGCGGAGGGGAAGCTGCAGCACTGGAAGTACTTTGCGGTGGCGTGTTGGAGCCCTGCGGTGGTGCTGAGGACTGTGCCTGCCGCCTGCCTGCTGCGGGGACCGGGCTGCCGCTCCTGCCTGCGTTTCTGGAGGGCTGGAGGAGCTGCCTTAGAATAGCACGTGCTGCTGTGGGCTCATGCTTGGTTTAGTTGAAAAGTGCTGGGAACCAGTGCAGCCTTGTGCTGTCATGCTCTGAATTTATTTATTTATGAATTGCTCTTCTTTATCAGCATACGTGCAGTTGCATAGGTTCAGCTGTGTCCAGTCTGAAGCAAATATCCTTAAAATAAACACGGGAGCAAACCTCAAGAACGCTGCCACAGCCCTTAATTTTTACTGTAGACCTTTTCCTTCCCCTCTCAACTCTGATGTAATGAAATAAAGCATCTTATTTTCTGCCATTGCCAGGGGCCCTAACTAAAAACAACCCCCTGCTGATCTCTGCTGCTCAGAAACAGGGAGTTTTATTGGCTTTAGTTATTGCATTTTATTCAGAGCCTTGTATGTGGGTGAGTGAGGCCCCCGGAGGGATTCGACAAGTATTTGCATTCCATTTGTGTCTTTGAGTGCTGGCTGCTGGCGCACTTAAGGCAGAGATACCAGACGTGATCCAGAGCTGATGTGGCTTTTTTCTGTGGAGGGAAGGCAAGATCTGGAAGATGGCCCTGGGACAGAAATTGCGGGATGTCATGGGAACTGACCCACGGACGAGGCTCCTTTCCAGCGGCTAGCAGAGCTCCGCTCACACAAGGACGTTGGCTGTGGGTATTTTGATCCCTGATGTATCTTGGGGCCAGTTCATACAGCCCGGAGAGATGCTTCCTGCAGCCCAGGGAGGCTGGACCTGCTGGGGCGGTGAGAAGCCCTGGCCTGAGGGATGCTGTTGGGTATCCTGGCTCTCGCCTCCATCCCCCGGTCGGTAACAAGGCTGGATTCTGCCACGTTACACGCCAGCTTTGGGTGCTGTGCCGTAATGGAGCTCTTTGGGATTTCAGCAGCTTTCCTTTCTGCTTTGGAGACAAGGGGTCGTTTTCTGAGCTGTCGATCTGCAGGTGCTCGGGAGGGGATAATGACCGCAGCAGAGGTTTCGGAGGGGTCTCCTCTGGCTTTGTGTTGAGTCCCACACTGGAATTTTGCCTCATTTTAAATTCGGGTGAATTCTGTAGGTTGGCTAAAATCATCAAAATTCACATTATTGCCGGCTAAAACTTGACCCTCTGGGTTTCTACCGCTCGGCAGCCCTGGCTCGCGGTTGGGTTGTGCATCGCAGCTTGGCCCTGCATCCCGCAGCAGCCAGTCCTCGTGTGACAAGAGGGGGGAAAAGCAAACACTTGGCTAAGAGAAGCTATAAAACTCGGTGTTCCTGAGATAATTAGTATGTTGGGAAAGTGACAGGAAAGAGAATCAAGCAAAGCCAAGGTCAGCGGCTGCTAATTAAGAATCAGCACCTTGTGTCAGCCTGAGCTCTGGCTTGGAATTGAAACGTACCCCGGGAGAGACACAGGAAGATAAAGGTGATAGAGTTACCCAGATAGATAGCAGCTAACAGGATTTGAGCAGGGGTTTAAAGTTTCATTCCAGCTTGGCTGATAAAAAGGGGCAAAATGAGAGAAAATAGTGGGGGAGGCGCGTGCTTTGCTTCCAGGAGGGATTTTTGCCTCTGCAGCTGCCCGGAGCATTGCAGACATAGCAGGATCCGAGGAAGGGGATCTTCTGGCTAAAGAAGGAATGGAAGTGACTTTTTTTTTCCCAAAGCTGCTCCTCTGGCTTTTTTGGAGGCTCTCTGGGAAGGTCGCGGCAGCGTGTCAGTCCCAGCCATGGTCTTGGGGGAAGGCGGGAGGGATCGGGCCGTTGGGTGCTGCAGAGATGCCGGCCTTCCTGCCCTCCTCCGCCGTTCTCAGATGGGCGACGTACCTGCCTGCCGCCTGGATTTTCCTTTGTCGGGGACTGAAGCACAGTCATGAGGGGCCTGTGGATTTGGGTCTGTTGGGTTCAGATGGAGCTGTTTGTTGAGCCTTGATTAAGCTTTCAATGCACAGGCATCCATATGAAAAATGGAATGGAGCTAAGTGCCTCTCTTGCAGGTCTCCTGGACAGCAGCTGGCAGGGGATGGGACCTGAGGGTCCCCTCTGCCGAGTCTGGGTGGGAGCAGGCTGGGTCAGGGCCACGGCACTTCCTGGGGCTCTGGGAGCTGTGCTTTGCGTGGGGACGGCGAGGACAGGACCTGGGTCCCTGCACAGCAGCTCCGGGGTGCTCCTGCTGCCCCTGCCAGGAACAGGTTACAGCTGGTACGGTCATGACAAATGAAGGAGAATTTCTTAGTGAAAGGTTATTACTGAGCAGATTATTTTGTTTTAGAGGAAGGCAGTGTAAAAAAGGTGCCCTTGGTTGTAGAAGTGAATTGTATGTCAACATTGCTCCGTCTCCTGCATGGGGAAACAGTAAGAGGTCTAATGCATGTGATTTACACGGCGCCAGCAGCCTCTTTCCCTTTGCCATCCAGGTGAGCGGTGCTGGGTGGGAGGAGATGGACCCTTTCAGCACCCAGCACAGCGAGGAGCTGGGCAGGGGCCCAGAGCCGCTTTTCCCATTAGCGGTGCAGAGAACAGAAGCTGAATATGTATTAGCGTTAAAAACTGTGTGGCGTTTCTCCTGCATTAACGCTAGCTACAGCACACTAAATGTTACACCACGTAGTGGATTTCCAGCAGAATGCATGGGGAGCTACATGACCTTCTCTGATCAGTTAATGCTGTTGCTGAAGCAGACATGGAGCTTGGTCTGAAGCGCTGTTTTTCTGTTAGAATTTGCAATTCAGTAGCCCAGAGTGATGCACGGGGCAGCTGTCAGCGTGCGGTCTGCTCCTGCTCACCCCTTCCATTGCTCTGCAGCACAGAGGATTATAAAATCGCATGGTATTTGGTTGTGTGCACATCAGACCAAAACCGTGCCCAAAACCTGGGCTGTAGCAGCGCTGTTTATTTCCATGAATACTAAAGAAATCGGACATTTGAGCATCTTGATGCGTATTACAGGACTGTTTCTCAGCCATTAACCGTGAGGCACAGCTCATGACATCTCAGTATGCCCCTGCTTTGCAACCAGAGCAGTTAAACACCAAATGCAGCCAATTTAACAGTGGAGAAAACGTTTCACCCACAAAACATGAGGCTGATACAAGACCCGACGAAAAACCAGCACTGATGGAGGGGCAAACGTGCTGCAGGCCTGGTATGAATCATTTTCTGGGGTGCAGAAGTTGTGACTCTCCAGAGGTTTATCTCTCCTCTTGTCTCCATGAGGCTGGAGAAACAGGAGAAAAGTCAGGCTGGTAGTAACGCAGCGTGCACACACAGAATCACCCGCAGCACCTCCGCTCCCTCTTGTGTCTTGTGAAGGTGAGACCTCTCTGGAGAAGGGGAGGCTGCCTGCTGTGCTGAACAAAGCGTGTGTCAGTGCGTGGTGACCCACCATGGGCTTTGCTTTCCAGGATTTCTTGACTGACCTGATGATGTCTGAAGTTGATCGCTGTGGTGAGAATGAGCATCTCATTTTCAGGGAGAATACACTGGCCACCAAAGCAATCGAAGAATACCTGAAGCTCGTGGGGCAGAAATACTTGCAAGATGCCTTAGGTACGTACCGAGCCTTGGCAGGTCTCACCCAGAGAGGTCTTCCTCTAAGCTGCAGGGTGCTCTGCGTGGTGGAGGCCGTCAGCTGAGCCCTGATGGCCATAGGAGGCACCAGCATTCACCTGCCGGAGGCTTCCTCTGGCAGTGGGGTCTGAGCCCGGGGCACAGCCGCAGCGGGCAGCTCTCTGCTCCCAGGTGAAGGTCACCGCTGAGTTAGCGCTTTAATCTGCTTTCAGAGGAGATAACAAATTGATATTTGAAGGCATTATGCTGCCTGCCAAGTCTTCTGTCTTGGCGCTGGCAGTGTCACAGAGGCTGATTGATTCCTTCCCCTGATTGCAAACCCCCGCCAGAGACGCTCCCCCGGTTCCTCGCAGCACTTGTGAGTCAGATGAAATCTCCCAAGTTACGCTGATGAGAGTTGCCTCCCAGATTGCGCTGGGAACCCTCCTGGTGTTTGGGGTTTTTTTTAAGTGCTGGCTATGTTTATGGCTCCAAAAATATTTCTCTTGATGCAAATGAAAATAATTAGAGCTTCTGCTTCTGGGCAGGTCAGGAAGGAATTGCTGTGTTGCTGTGTGCAGACAGTGCAGCATGAGGCTGGGGAGAGGCTGCCTTTGAAGCGTTATGTCTGAACGTCAGCCGAAGGCAGCTAGATTGGATCCGCATCCTAGCAGTAGGATGAGCAGAGGTTCTATTGAGCTTTTAATTTTTCAGTATGTTGGGTTCCTACTAATGGATTCGTGTAATGTTAGCAAGGAGCAAAGTACTATAAATACTTTATTAAGATAATAATAATGACAACATTGAGGAAGGGGAGATCGTTGAGCAAATTCGGTCAAACCAAGAGATAGCCCACAAGAATAGAAAAGGGATATTATTTATTTCTGCCTTGTAATGCTTTCTGGTTGAAGGCAAGGCTGTAAGTAGATTACCTCATAAAATTTCTAAAAAGCCAGGAGATTAATGAAGGCAGAGAATTTTGAAATATTCCCCTTTCAGGGCTCAATGCAAATGCTGCCAAGCCAGCTCCATCTAGTACAGGAGGAGCCTGTGGTTCTTGCTCGCTGTTTGGGGCCCTGATTCTGTGTAGACCTTTTATCAGTGAAATGATTCATCTGTGTGTCACAAGGTAGCAGAATACAGCATAGCGCTTTCCTTTAAACCATGAAGCACAAGCAAGTAATAGGGCTGGATAATAACAGCAGGCATCACCTGCAGGCGAGCAGAGAGGCTCCAGAGCTGAAAATACATCGGAGAGGCTCTCCAGTACATAATTAAAATCTGTTTTGGCAATAGGGGAGGAATGCAGACTAGAGTAGACAAAAAAACAGGAGGCTGGGAAAATCCAAGACGGTCGGGAATTAGGAGATGAGCAAACCAACTGGAATTAGAAGAAAACCAAAGCAAACCTTTCTCCCAGAACGTCACCCAGCCCTGCTGGTCCCTAGCTAAATACTGCCTCTTGCCTCTTAGTCCCCGTTATCCCGACCCCAGTCTCCCCAGCCACCTCTGTGTGCTAACTGGGATGGATGACCGCCATCCCCCCGGCTGGACACTTGTCGAGGCGGTGGGAAGCACCCTCAGCCTGGGTGGCAGGGGTCTGTGCCCGGGTACCCCGGGGTGAAAGGTGGCATGAAGGCGAGGAGCTGGCAGAGCTGGCCCTTGCAGTCCCTGCAAGGGTGAGGAGCAGCCAGGCGGCAAACAGGAGTGGAGGGAAGCTGAGAGAAATATTTTCATTTAATTTTGTGTGATGTTCAGCTCAAAATAAACCAAGTAAATTGTTTCTTTCCTTTAATTACCTGTTTTGCCTGTGAATCACACTGGCTTGTCAGCACCAGGGCACATTCTGCAGTAGCAGGCCATCCTACAAATAATTACAGAACTTGCCAGCGTACTTCCTACTGGATTAGCCCAAGGGAGCGTCTCTGGAACTGGTGCAATGGGGGGTCAGGGCAGGCTGAGGAAGCGGGTGTTTTGGCAGCAGGGTTCTGATGCAATAGCCCATAGCCACAGAGGCAGAGCTGCCAAGAGGGGAAAAGGGATGAAACGTGCTCGTTGGGGGTCCGGGCGCCTTTCTGCAGGGTGTGCTGTATTGTTTTGTGAGCTCCCAAGGCAGTGCTGGCTGCTCCCGGGTCTGCTTGGAGATCTTGAGCGCTGGCTGGGGCACAGCCTGCCCTGGGAGCCACCGCCGCTGGCTCTCGTACCCAGCTTCTGTTCAGCCAGTGTGACGGGATGTAGGGTAACTGCTCGGGCACTGGGGCTTACAAACAGAATTGCTTGAAGGCTGTGTCTCTCACGTTTCCAAAACCCATCACCAACTGTCTGTTTTACAGGGGAATTTATCAAGGCACTGTACGAATCAGATGAAAATTGTGAGGTGGATCCCAGTAAGTGTTCATCTTCGGACCTTCCTGAACATCAGAGCAACCTGAAGATGTGCTGCGAGCTGGCCTTCTGCAAAATCATCAACTCCTACTGGTTGGTATCCCACGAGCGTCACTCCCCTCCGCATGCCCTCAGCTAGCGCAGAGGCGGTACAGCTGCAGGGGACAAGGGTGGCAGCGGTCCATCTTCGGGCTGTTGGTACCCGTCCCTAAGCTGCACTGATGGGCAGCTTGTCAGAGAGCTTTGGAGGGAGAGCTGCAGGTCCCTGCCCGTGTCCTGCAGCGAGTAAGGGAGTCCTGGTGGTCCAGGAGCAAGGGTGAGGATGGCCAGGGGGTGAGACAGCAGCTACTGCTCAGCCGGAGTTTGGAGTATCTGCTCTGGGGGTGCAACAGCCTCACTGATTCTCCGTCATGCTTGTCTTCAGTGGGTGCTGAAGGGTTACTGGTGCACAGACACGGGGACAGGGCAGTGGAGTCAAGGAACACGAAATGCCTTTGCCAGCGTGACCAATTCAGAGAGGGACTTGATGCCAACTGTATATGAAAGTCTGGAATAAAGGGCAGAAACGCTTGTCCTGGGTCTCCTACCCATGTAACGATTCAGTCTGGAAAAGACTGACAGACTCTGCCTGCCTCCCCAGAGCACCAGGTGAAGTTCTGAAACCCTCTCTGCAGCAGGCAGGGTCTGTGGCACTCCTCCTGCCTGCAAGGAAGCTGCACCAGCACAGGGAGCTTTTGTTCAAGCAGATGTTCTCTTGTTGCAGAGTGCTGGAGCCCGGGAGGATGCTGCTGTACTGCTGGGTTGCTGTTTGGCTCGGTGTCCTGCATTCCTCTGGGTTAACCCCTCTCTCTGCCAGCCCCGGGGCACTTGCTGAGGCGGAGATGGGGAGCCCATTGCCTCCTTGGCCCAAGGCCTGGTATGCAGTTTGAGGCATTTCCTAGTTTGTTGTCAGGGTAAAGGTTCTTGCAACTGGTTGGGACAGGCCCGAACGTGCAAAATGGATTGGAGTACGGTAGTCGTATCTTGTTGTGGTGGTGGCTGTCAGGCATGGCTGTGCTCACGGTGTAACCTGCCGCTCAGCCCTGGGGAGCGGGAGCCGGCGTCCTTGGGTCTGGTACAGATGCTGCCTGCAAAGATGACCTGAAAGGGCAAGAAATGGGCTTGTGACCCGCTTTTCTGTTTCTTGCTAACATACCCAGAGACTCTTGTCCTGATCATATGAGAGACGGAGGATTTTTTGTCTTACTGCTGGATCTGCAGTCTTCCTGCTTAAAAGTCTGGGCTTATTTCTTATTAATGTATTTAGTAGCAACACTGTTGTTGCAAAACATCAACTAAGGATAATATCAGAGGAAGGAAGTATTTGAGAATAAAGATTTCTCATTTTCTCTCCTATCCCTGCTGTTGTGTTGAGGTCTGAAAACTCATTACAGGTAATCTCCCAGGATACTGAGTGCCCTCCTGCAAGCCCAGGAAGGGAATTGCTTTTCTTGATACTGCTGAGGGAGAGAACAAGCAGCGAGATGCTCACTCAGACTTCCTTTATCTACCACAAATAACCAAAGGGCAGATTTCTTTGCAGGTATCCTATACCTTATCTTGGGCCAATTAATAATTCTCTGACTCGGGAATGGCGTTTACCTGCTCTCCCAGGAGGGATGCACTGCTTTTAGTCACCAGTGGATTGTAATTGTTTGAATTAATGTCTTCCTAAAAATACCCAAAGCAGCACTAAAGGGTCACTCTAAAAATAGGCTTGAAAAATGACCTAAGGAAAAACCAGGAATGCACGGGAAATTTGCTCCTCCAGTCCTGCCTTTCTGAGGAAGGCTGGAGCAGCTGAGCTGCTGCTCTGAGTGGTTCCTCCTCGGTCCTCTGTGCTCAGCGGTTCTTGGGATTAATTGGGCTGGTGAGCGTTCAGGATTGGCCAAGGTATCCTGACAGCTAACGATCTTGCTTTAAATAGACTGCCAGGGTGTGCATGCTCATCTGCCGGAGAGAATCAGAGAGAGGAAAGAGGTTTACGATAACTGAAAATTGTTATAATTATGACATAATTTGGACATCTGGAAAGTTTCAGTGTAAGCAGAAATTCAGCATGTGGAAGCTCGTTACTGGAAAGTTGGGTAATGAATTACGGGCCCGTTTGTCACATAAAGCCGGCTAACTGAATTCCATCCGCTGTTACACAATTAAACTTTTATGGTCTCCCAGCCTGTGATAGTGAACAGCACTCACGGGCTGTATGCAGCCGGTGCATACATTTTCAGGGGTTTACTTTCCCATAACTGTACAACCTGTCCTGATCATTCAAGCCTTAAATTGTTTAAAGGATTCTGCTGTTTCTGGGCAAATACCATGAAGTGAAAGGGCTTTGTCCAATTGTGTGGATCAAGCCAAAGACAGAGGAGGATTTATCCAGCCAAAGACGTTGGCTAATGTTATTTATAAAGCACAGGATAAAAGTTCATGTGTGTGAAAGCATGAAGCCAACACGGAGCAGAAGCTGAACATGATGGCAACGTTTGCCAAGCACTTCCATGGAGCATCACCGCCCATGTCAGAAGGACAGAGAGAAACCTCCTGGAAACCTGGAGCGCAGCTACGTGGGCCTCTGCGTGCAGCAGTGCTGTGCTGAGTGGGCTGCCTGCGGTGGGGAGCGTGTGGCTGGGTGCCCACTGCCTGGGATTAACAGCAGCAGCCCCAGACCTGGGGCGTGCGGCCGGGCACTGCGGTCTGCAGCTGGCAGATTAATGAAAGGAGGGGTGAGGGCTCTGCCTGCTGAGCGTGCGTGCTGCTGGCTCAGAGCATGGCCACGGACCTAGAGGCCATGGCCGTTTGGCTGCAGGGTACGTGCCGCTCTGACGGACCGCAAGCCCCGCAGGTCCTGAACTCTGCAGCTGTGGCGAGGAGCAGTCAGTTGGGCTTGATGGAGCGAGCGCCCGTAGCCCTGGGAGGCACAGGCCAGAGGATGGGGAGCGCTGGCAGCAGGAGGAGCACCCTTGTACTCGCCCGGAGGCCTGGCGGCGCTGCCGCAGGGGCAGCATGCACAGGCGGGTGTTTTGCTCTGAGTGCGCCTCTGTTTCGGAGCCTCCCAGCTGGTTCTTGCTGCTGGTGGACAGTGGATGATGTCTCTGGCTATGCAACTGCCATGGTTTTCTCCCCGACTCGTGTGAGGTTCAGCCGCAGGGCAGTCAGTCCCAGAGCGCGGAGCAGTCCAGTGAGAAGCTTTGCTTCTCCCAGATAGTCCCTGCAGCAAAACTGGGAAAGCATCCTCTGAAATGGCTTTTTGTTAAGGAGATTTATGGCCTAAAATGGAATCTGCCCCGTCGTCGGTCTGCTTTTGTACCATCCAGCTCTGGTTTTGAAACAAAGACGGTGGTTGCTGGCCAGGGCAGCCTCCAGGGCGGGTGGGGAGCTGTGTACGAGGGACCCAGGGGACCAACGGCAGCGCGGTGGGACCCATTGCCAGCCTGCTTCCGCAGGTGGGAGTATCCAGCTGAATAAATAAACACATGCTGGGAACAGGATAAGGTGGGAGCAGGGAGCTGGGGAGGGCTGAGCAAGTTCTGCGGCGATAAGGGCTGCTGCAGCCAGCGTCTGCTGGACCCGGGGAAATTCTGGTATCCAGGAAAGCCAGGCTGAGGTCTGTGCAGTTACAAGGCTGGAGTGACTCCAGCGGGCCCTGCGTTAGTACCAGTCACAGTGAGATTTGATCCAGGTGCTCGAACAGTTATTTCAATTGCAAGTATTACAATTTGCACAGCCCTGTCTCCAAGCCCCAGCTGTGCCGGTGACCCCAGTACTGCTGGAGATTCTGCCGAGGGGTCCCACGATGCTGTGTTTCTTCAGGAGACACGCTCCACCTTGGTGGCTGAGCTTCCCGCCGGTTCGTAGCGCCCCGTGACGCAGCCGGCTGACTTGTGATGAGCTGCTTTGCACAGTGTGTTTCATATCTCTGTATTCCCACTTGTCTGGGGTTTTGGCACCCAGCGCAACCAGGATCATTAGTCTGATGAAAGCTGCTTCTCTTACAGCTTTATGGAGAGGCTTTGCTTTTTCCTGTGTGGTTTAGTCTCCTAATGGACACTTCTGCCCAAAAGAAAGGGACAAGAGCCTGCGACTGGTGTAGACAGTGGTGCTGCTGTGGATCAACAGGGTGAGAGGGCTGTTGTACAGGTCCGGGTGTCGCACCCCACGGCTGATACGCACCATGTTTAGTTACTGCTGTGTGGCGGTTTGAACACCCTGGCCTTGAACCTGCCATCCCTGCATGTCCTTCTGTCATTTCAGTGTCTTCCCAAGGGAGCTCAAAGAAGTTTTTGCCTCATGGAGACAAGAATGCAGCAACCGAGGCCGCCCGGACATCAGTGAGCGACTGATCAGTGCCTCCCTGTTCCTCCGGTTCCTCTGCCCGGCCATCATGTCCCCGTCCCTCTTCAGCCTCCTGCAGGAGTACCCGGATGACCGCACTGCACGCACTTTGACCCTCATTGCCAAGGTCACCCAGAACCTCGCCAACTTTGCCAAGTAAGCCAAGGGTGCAGGAGCAGGAGGGGGCAGGTCTGGAGAGGGGGAAGGAAACTCCAGGGATGGAGGCAGCGCCACGGCTCCGGCATCAGGAGTCCCACACTGGCCACTCCTTTCCTCGATGGAAAGGGCCTGTTTATTTCCTGTTGGCTTTTTCCCCCACGTCTCTCTGGGACCCGTTCCCTCACTGCTAGGTCAGGGAGATCATTTAAGTTTCCAAAACAGGATGTGTTGTATGAGCAGGAAAGCAGGCTGTTTTGACCACACAAACGAGCAGGGCAGCAGCAGGAACGCCCCGGCACAGCCAGGCACTTTGTCTCGTGATGGCTGGCGGCGGTGCGCTGCCCACCTCCCATCACAGGCACCAGCAGGACCAGAATCCAACCAGCAGCACTGGTGTGCATGGCTCAGGAGCTGCTCTTTCCCTCCTGTGAGCTCTGGGACCTTCCCTGCTATTAAAATGCGGTTGTCTGAACTGAGAAGGTATGAAGAGAATGGGGACACTATCAATTTCTAGCTAAGCCCATTGGCTTGATGGAAACAAAGTGAGAGATTTCTGAAAATCTTTCCACTGGCTGCAGCTCTGAGCTACTTATCCTGAGCTCTGATAACAAAATGATGAGCTTTCCAAAACGTGAATGGACAGTTTCTGTCTAAAGCTTCTTAGATTTGGAAACTAGCTTAGTACACACGCTCGCAGTCAGGAATGCGTGTACAAGCACGCAGACGGAGATGGAAGACATACAAGTGTGTTACACTAGATGACAGAAATTCTCAATATTCCTGACCAATCCCTAACTAAAGGGTTTGCAGATTTTCAGCACTTTGCAGGAAAGAGTCTTTAACTAAGCCGACAGCAGTCAAGCCAAAGTGATCAAGCAGAGCTGTCCTGCAGACGGCACACAGCCGAGCCTCTCCTTGCAGAATCGCCCCGTTGAACCACAAGGCCCTCTCTGTTGTGCTCTAAATAAGACATCTAACTGAGAACAACGGCTGGGCGGAGTGCTTGGAGGGCAGAAGGAGGTTGCAGGAAGCCCGAGGGGACAAATGGGCTGGCCCAGCTGCCAGTGTGGCTCTCCAGGGTGATCCCCAGAGCGGTTGTGCCGGGGCAGCAGCGGCCAGCACAGCTGGAGGTAGCTTCAGTGCCCGTGGAGAGTGGGGAGAGTGCAGGATTCCTACCGCCATCGCTCGCTGGGCTTCAGCCAGTTGCTGGTGCCTGGTAATACCAATTCTTTATTTCCAGTGACTGGCCCTATTTCTGGAGGCTGTGCCCTGACCCAGCAGTAAGATATACTCCATTACCCAGAACAGCTTCCTCTAGCTTTCACCTTCATTTCTAGGGTGGAGATGCCATGCTGACGAGGGCTTAGTGGGCTGGAGTTAATTTCGATCCCATGTTCAGTGAGTTACCAGGTGCCTGCTAGCAACCTGATGATCCCAAAGGCTTTGAAGGGTTCAAGCACCAGAGGAAGGCATTACCTGTGCATGGACCTACCTGTTCTGTTGACTTCGCTTCTGTTTACAGGATTTAGCTGAAATTCGTATTGCTGTCTTGATAGGTTTGGCAGCAAAGAGGAATACATGTCCTTTATGAATCAGTTCCTGGAACACGAATGGACCAACATGCAGAGATTTCTCCTGGAGATTTCCAATCCCGAAACCATCTCAAACACAGCAGGCTTTGAAGGCTACATTGACCTGGGCCGGGAACTGTCCACTTTGCACTCACTGCTCTGGGAAGTCATTTCTCAACTGGAGCAGGTATCCGGGGGGGTGGCAGGGGCAGGCTTTGGGGGAAGCACAGTTGGCCAGTGCTGGGCATAGGCACCACACCCCACTCCTCCCCATGTCCAGCAGGTATCAATCCGTTAGCTGTACCTGTGCACAGCACAGCTGTTACTAACCCTTAGCACTTCCCCAGCCTTCGCACATGCTGCAGAAGTAGCTCATTCTTTACGTCCTTCTTTGAGGCAGGTGAGTATAGCTTTTTCCCTCCTTTGCTGTTTATCATTGAGGGGGATGAGGATGGAGGGGCAGGTGGCATGAGAATACAGAGGTGCTGAACACCAGAACTTTGTCTATCCCAGCAGATTCAAAAGGTTTCTTTTTAATTAAAGGGATTTTTGTCAAGAGACCTGGACCAGGCTTGGCTATAGCTGTCTTCTTCTGTATCTGAACTTTGTTAATCGCACTTGCTTCCTCTGCCCCAGAGCAGCAAATGGTTTCTAAAGCCACATGTTCTGGGACATCCCGTAGCCTCAACAGAGGGGGTAAATGATGGAGAAAATGAATGGTGTTAATGTGATGCACTGAAGAGACTGTCCAGCAACTGGCAAAGCCCACAGTTCTCCAGCAAAAATACAAGATGTTGGTAGTAATTCTGCTCTCTTTTCTACCCAGGGCACTGCAACAAAACTTGGGCCTCTGCCTCGGATCCTGAGGGATGTCAACTCAGCACTCAGTAACCCAGCCTGCGTGCAGGTCTCGGTCACGGCCGATCACACTGCATCCACGCCTAATGCTGGCAACAGCATCTCTGCGGGACTACAGAAAATGGTGATAGAGAATGACTTATCTGGGTAAGAACATAAAAGGTGGCCTGGTCACACACCAGGGAAATACTGAATATTCATCTACTGCCAAAACCTGAGCTCCTGCAGGGCCAGGCAGGACAAGGTGTAGCGTGGAGTTGCCTGATCCACTGACTAGGCTTTCTGATCGCAGAACCGATACTGGATGTAGGTCAGCTCTGAATCCGGACAAAGCAGTGGGCAGCACTGCTGCAAGCACGTGGCTCCATCCTGGGTCCCTTGTGAGCCAAACCTGGGGATGTAGTTTGGGAAATCAAGAACTTGGCGGTTCTGGTCTCAGCTGTTGAGTTGTGGGTGCAGAAGCAAAATGTTCATCCTTTGAGGACTTCAGGGCTTGTTCGTGCTAACCTCAAAGCGATGGGTATTGCCATTAAGTTCACTAGGTCTCTGAGCATGCAAGATTAATAGGACTGGCCTTACCCATCTTTGTAAGACATAGGGCATGTGCTGAATTCACCGAGATCCAAATCTGGACGTTTCTCTAAGGGTTGCCAAGCTGTAGAGGGCTAACAATCAATTCCAGTCTACCCTGTCCAGTTTTTATTATACTGGGTGTTTTTAATGATGAGCAGTGATTCACAGGCACAGTCACTTAACATGCTTTTTGGCCGAATTATGTAAGGAGTTTCATTGATGGGGAAGATGACGCTGTTGCAGACCTATAATATTTCTGTTTGTGGAAAATGAGATGGAGCCCACACAAATGGAAAGACTGTGCTAGTAAAATAGTTTGTAAGCGGAAACTGCCTAATACTTAACAGGTTAATTAGGAATGAAAGGCAGCAATGGCGCTGGACTTGCACTAATCAGAGCTTTCATCTCTAATGCTTCCTGGCATGAGGCACAATTATTTAAATCTAATGCTATGGAGGATCTCTGACAATATGCTTTCACCCAAATACTTGCTTACAATGCACCATCTTTGATCAGTGGTATATTCATATTAAGCTACTGCAAAGCTCTTTCTTCCTATCCACAAGAAATCAATATTGCATGAATGTATCTTACAGGAGGAGGAATGGGTGCTAGGCTTTAGCTCTGCTGTTAGAGCTCTCTGTCTGACCCTTGCAGGCCTAGTGTGGGTCAGGCCCCCATGGTGCTCCATGCCACATAAATACGGGCCAGCGTGCCCTCAGGAGCTTACTGCCCAGGTACAGAGCAGAGGACACGAGAGTGGCGTGGATACAGCCAGTCGGAAGCAGAAAGGGTGACGCGTGCTGTCAGCGTGACGAGCAGATCCAGCCGGGGAGGCAGAGCCCCCAGGAGCGTGTCTGTGAATGCCTCCTGCACAGCACAGCGCTCTCGCCACGCGTCCGCACGCCTCTCGCTCCCCTGCCTGCACCTGCCTGCTCCCGCAGGGCTGGCCCAGGGCTCCTCCGCACCCGTCCTCCCCGCTCCCCTGGCACTGTCCCTCCCCACAGGCAGACCTGGCCAGGCCAGCCCTGCCGCAGGGGCTGGGTTACGTCCCTGTCCCACACAGCTGCGCCACGCTGATTTCTTCTGAGTGATTTCGTTTTCCTGCTCTGGTGCAGCATTCACAACTCTTCTTTTTTGTTTTGTTTTCCTCTCCTCTTCCTTACGCACTGACTTCCCCGCAGTCTGATAGATTTCACACGGTTACCATCTCCAACCCCTGAAAACAAGGACTTGTTTTTTGTCACAAGGTCTTCTGGGGCCCAGCCCTCGCCTGCCCGAAGCTCCAGTTACTCAGAGGCCAATGAGCCCGACGTGCAGATGTCTAATGGCAGCAAGAGTTTGTCCATGGTGGACTTGCAGGACAATCGGCTCTTGGACAGTGGGGCCAACGCGCCTGGCACGGCTGACTCCCTCAATGACAGTCAGTCGTCCCTCGGGCAGTTGCAGGGCGTATGGACCGCACGGACTCAGCAGAACAGCGTGACGGGCATGGCCACCGTGCGCCGGGTGGGCCAGACTCCCACCACACCGAGCGGCGAGAGCGCGCCCGGCCGGCCCCAGCTCCTGGCGCCCCTCTCCTTCCAAAACCCTGTCTACCAGATGGCCGCCGGGCTGCCGCTCTCCCCCCGTGGCCTGGGCGACTCCGGCTCCGAGTGCCACAGCTCGCTCAGCTCCCACAGCAACAGCGAGGAGCTGACGGCCAACAAGCATGGCTTCGCCGCCCCCGCCGCCAGCGAGGACTTCACCCGCCGGACGGGGGAGCTGGCCCGCCGGCAGCTCTCACTGACGGAGAAGGGCGGCCAACCCACCATGCCACGCCAGAACAGTGCGGGACCGCAGAGGCGGATAGACCAGCCGCCCCCGCCGCCCCCGCCTGTCACCCGGGGCCGGACGCCGCCCTCCTTGCTGAACACGGTTCAGTACCAGCGACCCTCCAGCGGCAGCATGATGTCCTCCTCGCCAGACTGGCCAGGCAGCGGGGCCCGCCTCCGGCAGCAGTCGTCCTCCTCCAAGGGCGACAGCCCTGAGATGAAGCAGCGCACGATGCACAAACAGGTGAGTTTGGGGGCTGTACCAGCTCTGGGCATTGAAGGGGCCAGACGGGGGTCAGCCCGTGGACTTGGAGGAGAAATAGGCCAGTGGGGATTGCTACCACGGGAGGGGATGTCACTGTGGCGCTGAGTTAGCACATCAGTGCCAACCCTGTGGTGGCACTGCATGTGGCGCTGTGCCTCGGCTCTTGCACCCGGCTTGGCCTGAGACGGAGGCCCTCCAGGGACAGGGACACAGATCAGTGTTCGTTCTCCGTGTTCCTCCGTTGCGTGGCACGTTGGCGTGTGACTGCCGCAAGGCGGTAGGTGGCAGAGACACGAGGGCGATGGCAGCCATGCCTCTGTCCTGCGCTACCATCTCGTCACTGCTTTGCCTCTCCATGCCCAGGCTCTCATCCCATGCCATACTCAAGCCCGCGCCATCTCCCAGACTTGGACCAGGCCCTAATCTTCTCTTGTAACTAAGAGTCTCCCTGCTGCAGCTCCTGTCCCAGCAGAGCCACGGCACTCCTGGACGCTCCTATTTGCTTGCTCTGTGAGAACCACCTGTAAGTGCAGCTGGGGAGGTGAGAGCGGTAAGGAAGGAGTGTGCTCCCCGCCGAGAGCGAAGTTCCTGCTCTGCAGTGATTCGGGTCCCAGGCCGCGTGCTGGTCTGCCCAGAAATAAATTTCACTGTTTGTGGTGCTAAAATGGAAAGCAGTAGGTCACAGACCCAGGGCCCTCTGGTTTTCCTGGCATGGGTAAATTGCTTTGCTAGTGCTCACTTATTCATTCTACATTTCAGAACTGACCCTATAGAAAAGTGACACAGTAGGGCCTCTCAGTGCCTAAAGGAACAGTTTTAAAAGTAATGCAAACCCAGAGAATGTGGACAACTGGCAAGAGCTCGCCGCTTCTCGGCCCAGACACAGTATTAAGGCACCTTTTCGGCAGTACAGTATTGAAAGAGCAACAGAGTTGGTGTAACTACCTCTCCTTTACAGAGCAGCCGTGGAGGCCTTTGTCAGTGCTGCCCACTGAAGGCTTTTTTATCAGTCCCATCTGGAGCTGTTCTGTGCATACAGTATTGATTCATAAGCGCTGACATTAGCAAGCATGCCATGTAGCAGCATTTGTATAATGTGGATCGATACTCATTAGGTACAGAGGGCACGGAGCTCTGCGAGCAGCAGCAGACTGTTTGGTAGCAGAGTTTCTTCCAGAAAGACAACAGCAAACTCTGGGTGACCTTTGGAAAGCCCTGGCCAAGTTGGGTTTGCAGATCATTCCTCCACCCACCCCTATTGTCCTCTCAAAGTTTCTCTCAAGACCCGAAGTCCTCAGCGTGCCTCTTCTACCCTTAATCTGCGCATTTTACATGTATGTTAGCAGCGTCTGTAAACCATAATGAAACCGCCTGCTCAGAGTTGGCGGTGTTAAATGCTGTTTGAGAACAAAGAAATCCCGTTTGGTGGCCATTTTAGTCAAAGCCCATGAACCTCTTTCCTGCCAGCCAGAAGCGCTTCTTCTCCTTCTCTAAGTTCATCTGCTGAACTGGCTTCCAGACTGTCCCAGGCCAGATCAGATGTCCTTTTTTACTTCTTCAGAGAAGGAAGAAAGAGGCAGAAGGACCCCTGCACAGTGAGCTGAGTTCTGTTCATTGACAGCTTTTACGCTGCTGAAATGAAGCCGGGTGGCCTCTGCATCTTGGAACCAGAAATTCTGAGCAGCCACCCCTGGTGCAGTGCCTGAGCTGGAGATGCAAGAAAAAGCTGAAAGCCACAAGCCGGGTGAGGATTTGTAGCAAGTGATGTTCATGAGCCAAGTCCAAAACTTGTGATTTAATATTCTGGAAGTAGAAGACCAGACTGGAAGATGGCATGGGAAAGCCCCCAGCTCCAGTGAGGCGATTAAACCAGTCCCCGCTCCTTCCAAGTACAGAACCTCCCGTTCTGCCACTTGCCATTACTGGGTTTCTCTACTGTCCAGAGGTTTGAATGAAGGAGAAAGTCCCCGACATTTCTCATTTGTTAACTTGAATTCCCTCGACCAAGTCATCCAGATCCCTTGTGTTCATCCAAGCAACTGTTAAGTGCAGTTTATAATGAGCCAGGATAGAGGGGAAATAGCTGGAGATTCACTTCCTCAGCCTTGTAATGTGGTTGGAAAATATTTAGGCAATGCCATTTGCAGTCCCTGCCCAGGCTAGGACGGAAAAGCAGCAGCTGTGGCTCTAGCTCACTGACCGTAGAACAGCACTGCTCCTTGAGCTCCCACAGCTACATGAACAAACCTGGAGATGAAGTCCTAAGATGTCACGCATTTAGACCTCTCCAGCATCATAAGTGCAGTCTCAGCCAAAAAGAAACCTTTCTTTTCCAAGAAGACACCTGCATGACCAGAAGTAGCATTGCAGTTTGCAGATCTGGTTTTATCTGTACGAAATCTCAACGGCAAGCAAAAAGCCGGCTCAGTAACTACGTGAACAAACTGAGTGAAATCTCAGTTTGCAGAGTGAATATAGCCCATCAAACCACTCTGACCGCAGCTCGGCGCTTTCTCGGGTCATGTCCTCCTGAGGTGGCAGGGCCTGCTCGGAAACCTGGGCCCGTTGCTTTCGGCAGGACCCCGCTGCAGCGCACCGCTGTACGTCCGTTCTGTGGGGATGGCACAGGGAAGAATTAGGCCTGTCAAAGGCTGTTCGACCTAAAATAATACAAGGTGCAGAACAGGAGTTGTTCCTGCTCCCCAGCCCTGACCACTCTGGTAGCTCAGACTTGTTCGTTGCTGTTTGAGCAGCATGGGAGAGGGCTTGCTTGGAAGGAGAGTCTCTCTCCAGCTTCATGACCATTTCTGTTACAGGTTTTTCTTTTGTTATGGTTGTATGTTTCATTGTAGGCCCCTTCTCCTGTGAACCCCAATGCCCTGGACCGCACTGCTGCTTGGCTTTTGAATATGAACATGCAGTTTTTAGAAGATGAAAGCATTGACCCAGATTCCAAGCACAGGGATAAGCTCAGGAATAAGGAGGAGCTCAGCCAAGCAGAAAAGGTAAAACCTGATTGGATTGAAACAAGTTTCTAAATAGAGAGAGGATTTCCTTGAATGTCGCTCATCTGAGCACCCTGGGGATGAGGTGGGCTGTGTGGCACGTCCCTGCCCAGGAGAGAGGGGTGTCAGCTTGCTCTGTGCCTGGCTGCTCAGCCTCACAGGGCGCTTCTGGGGAAAGTTTGGGAGGTTTCCACACACTCAGTGACTGGGATTACCCGCTGATGAAAGCAAGTAAGAAAAACAGGAGCCAGGCATCAAGTGCTAGTGCTGCTCTGCAACAGACTCCGAAGCCAGCCAGTGCTTGTTACTTCCCCCATTCCTACTTCCCCCAGCTGCAGGGGGAGAAAGCTTAAAAAGCGAATTAAGCACACCTATAAAAGGGATGAGAGTAAGGTACAGGCAGCCTCATGCCTCACAACAGGGATGTGTAGCAAGAAGCAGCTTCCATGTCAAAAGGCTGTAAACAGACCTAAAAGTCCAGATTCTGGTCTCAGAGACAGCACTGGGGCCTGGGGCGGGTTCAGTGATGCGGTGCCGCTGCCCCGAGCTTACGGCCGTGTCACACAGGCTAGGGCCTGCCCAGTCTGGGGCTCTGTTGGGAAATCAGTTCCAGAGTGTTCGGTGGGAGAAGCAGGGAGGAGACAGAGTAGGCCTGGCTAGGGGTGGAGAAGGAGAAATAAGTTAGAAATAAGGACCAATAAATAAGTTAGAAATAAGGACCCAGCAGTCAAGAGCTCAAAAGATCCCATCTTTGCTGATTACTGCTTCTGCAAGGTGCTTTCTCAGCAGCCTGGCTCTGCCAGAGCTGCTGCAGTCGGGCACGGTTAGCATTTGGGATGTTTCTTCAGTGTGCGTCTCTTCTGTCACAACGGCCAAGTGCTACCACCTGGGCCCACAGAATGCAGGCATCGCCCTCCCTGAACCTCTTCCCTGTTTTTCCAGCACAGACGTATTTCTGGTTTTGTTACAATAGCCTTCCTGTTCTCAGTTTGCTGTGCTGTATCATTTTGGGACTGTCACCTCCTAAATTCAGGTGAAATGCCAAAGGCAGGTATCGTAGGGACTGGGAGGTACAAGGCGACGGCTCCCAGCTGCCCCAGGAAAAGCGTGGCAGTTTTGTGAGAGTTAAGCCCATTCCTTGCTGGCTTTCTGCTGCTTAGGTATTCCTGTAAATACAGACACGTACTGATGCGATAGCCGCTGACAGAAAAATGTACATATTTAGCAGAGTGTACATGTTTGCAGAGGGATAGAAATCTTGACTACCACCTAAGCAGAGACACTAGTGAGCAGCAAATCAAAGGGAAGGCGTCAGGCTGGTGCATCATGCACTGGGTTATTGCTGCATTTAGTCACTGAAGGGCTTCAAAAAGGGCTCGGTGCTCATTCAAGTCTGTAATGGAGATGACAGTGGCAAGCTTTGCTGTTGCGGCGGAACTGAAGTGAGGTGAAACGCTGAAGGACCACACGCTAAGAAACATGTGCTGGCCTTCTCCTGCTCACACCTGCCAGCTCCTGCAAGCAGGCAGATGGCCCTCCGGTGTGGACACCGTGCATGGCAAGCGTTGTCACTGATCCCCTTCCTGGCACCCTTTCCTGTGAAACGGGCTCAGTTTTTGCCAGGTGGGCGCTCACAGGGACTGCTTTGTTTCCATGCAGGCCCGAGGGGCCACTGCACCCCGGGATGTGCCAGGCTCGCCCCGACCCGTGCAGCGAGGGCCTCGCCGGCACGGGCCCCGCTCAAGGTAGATGATGGTGGGATTACGAATTCTGACAGTGTCACAGCAAACTGGTCCCTGTCCCAAGTTCAGAGGGAGCCCCCAGCCCCAGGAGCCCACTGTCTCATTCCCATGCAGCATCTTTTGTTACTTTGCTGTCACATCAGTCACTGACATTAAAAGATCGCCATTAGCATAATTTCTCTCCCCATTACTGTAAGACATGAATGGTAACCGAGAATGAGACAAGTGTCCTAGAGACAGGAGCGACTCCTTCGGTCTCTGAGGCCTCTCCTGCTATCATTTGAGCTCACTTACGCTGCTTCTGTTTTAAGGCTAGGGTAGGTATATAATCTTTCCTGTTCAAGCAACTCCCTTCTGTCTGACTTCAGTGTTTCTGTGCAACTGTATGAGCATTTGTGTTCCTTCATCGCTCCAGGTTACATGTGCAAACCGTGTCGTTTCAGTGCCGCGGTAAAAGCTTTGCTAAAGGAAAACCAGAGCGATCGGTTGTGCCTCTCCCTGCCCAGGCAGAAGGAGCTCAGAGGTCCTGCCCGTCTGCCTGCCATGGCTCGAATACTTGGGCAATTCAGGAAAACCATTAGCATCGTATATTTTCAATCCTTAGCAGTTGTTACAGTTACTTCTGCTGTCAGCCCACTCAGTGGAATGATATTAGGAAAGCAACGTGGATTTATGTGAGCTGGGGGGTCCGGCTGACCGGTACACGGGCAGCAGCCTGGCCGCGTTCCCCTCTCACAGAGAGCTGATCTGCTGGTCAAACCCCCCAGCAGGACTCTCGAAACCGCGACAGGACCACGTCCATCATTCGAGTGCTTACGCAGGTGGCGAAGTTCAGAGAAGAAGGCCGTATTTTCCGGTAGCCAAGCGTCAATACACGATTACGCGCATTTCTATCAGTTCGTGAATAACACTTGCAGCTTGTAACAGACTTCATGACTCGGATGGAAGTCTTTTTTCCCATATCTGACTCTTTAAAAGCAGCTTATCAAATTATCGGCTGCCTATTCATTATTCTGAGGTTATTCCAGTTGAGATTTTTAAAAAAAAAATAAATTTCCAAAGATAATTTTTTTAATTAAAAGTCTTACTTTTTTTTTTTTTTTACAGATAGGCACTGGATTTTCCCTTAGCAAAGCAAGTTGTACCGAATGCTGTGCTTCTGCAGTAGCTGAACCTAGTTTTACTGAGTTAGAAAGCACTTAATTTTTTTAATTGCTTTATGTGATTCTTCTGCTGCTGATTTTTTTAGCTTCATCTGAATGAACAGCACAACAGTGGGGTCTTGGCTTCACGCAGCAGCTCTTCTCAGATTGAACCCTGGTTTGACATCTGCTTGCGTTAGTTAAAATGCTGGGTCCCAAAAGGCAGCAGTGCTCACTGCCCCTGCTCCCGCCAGTGAGTTGCCCTCGCCTTGATGCGGGGTGACCCCTCTGTGCCGAGACGTGGCCTGCGTCTGTCCCTGCTGCAGAGCCTGCAGCCTGGCAGGAGGCAGGCAGCTCTAACAGCTCCTGCTTGGCTTCCAGCAGCTCCAAAGCACCCATGTTTAGCGTTGCAAAGTGAAGAGCTCACGTGTAAACCCAAAATCCCACGAGTGCAGCTTCCCCTGCCTGTGTTCAGCCCTGCACTGTTCGTGTGGGGAAGGTGCCGGATGCGTTTGCCGTTCACTCGCTCTAACCTGCATTCCCCATGTGAAATGCCAGACTCTGCTAACAACCCATTCTCTGAACCTGCCAGTGACCTGCCCGCCCAGTGGAACGCAGCATCGCTCCTAGCGCAGTGTGGAGAAGACTGAAGAGGAGGTGTCGGCAAGCGGGGTTATCTGATACGGGTTTGCAGCTAGTCTAATGCAAGGAGAGGGGCGTAACTGGTTTATGGGGAAACCCCGGCAAGGGCAAAGCCCTACTAGGTAACATGCCACATGTGTTTTCTCCTCCTGTGTCTGTCCTTGCATGCTGTAGTACCAGCAGGACCTAGTGGTGCTGCAGGACAAGCTTCGCATCTCCAACAAGAAGCTGGAAGAGTATGAGACTCGCTTCAAGTGCCAGGAGGAGACAACGCAGAAGCTGATGCTGGAGTACCAGGCCAGGCTGGAGGAGAGCGAGGAGCGGCTCCGGAGGCAGCAGGAGGATAAGGAGATCCAGATGAAGGGCATCATCAGCAGGTACAGGGGAGGTGGGCGTGCTGGAGACGACAGTAAGGCAGGCAGCATGGCTGGCGTTAGAGCTGACCCCTGCCTAGGAGAATCAGATTTCTTTGGAGGTGCAGGCAGGTTTTTCATACGGGTTTTTTAATGTGTATTCACTTTCTGCCCTTCTGTGTTACAGCCCCTGGGAGGGGGCGGATTTCAAGCCCTGACTCTTTGGGTCCCCCCCATCAGTGTTACCTGGGACAAGGAAAACCCCGACATTTTCCTGATTCACAAAGGCAAAATAAGGAGGGGAGAGCTGGCAGCCCGCCCCAGTTCTCGGGGGATCTGGCAGGCTTGCTCTTCTGTTCATATAAGCAATAGATGTAACGATCAAAACATTCTTTTCCTGATGTTTAGCTAAAGATCTCATCACCATCCCATTACTCCTGGCTATAAATCCCTTTCTCCCACCCACTGGGATGTGGTGTTTACATCTGTCCGGGATGTAGACTCTTCCAGTGCAGCGAGCTTCACCTTTACCTGAGCCAAGCCAACTTGGTGCTTTTAATAAGCCCTCATAAGTGGGTCAGCCTTCCCTGTTCTGCAGCACTTAAGCTTTGGGACAGGCTGCCCTAGAGGTCTCTAGGGTCTAAACTGTTGGTTTGCCTGTAAGAAGAGGTAGTGCCAATGGCTGGGCGTCTCCTTTGTGCTTGAATGCACAAAGGTGGGTCCTGGGAGCATCCCAGTGTGTGCCTCAGCATTGCAATATCAGATGAGACGGTTTGACCTCGTGTGGATGATGGGGGCTGCTCTCTGAGGCCAGTTCTGTCTGCAGAGCGGCTTCTCTGGTATTTCACATCTCTTTCTATGTGCTTCAGAGATGTACATCATCACATCACCCCTTTGCTTCCTTGGCATCAAGAACTGAGGACATGACCTGTATCATTCACTCTGGGTGGCTGATTTAGATGTGTATGAGACCAATATCTGGCCTTAGCAGCCCAGAAAAATACAAATGGGGTTTTTTTCTTGTTTGTTTGGTTACCAGACTGATGTCAGTTGAGGAGGAGTTAAAGAAGGACCATGCAGAAATGCAGGCTGCCGTGGATTCCAAGCAGAAGATTATCGATGCACAGGTGAGTCCCCGATACCAAGAGCTGCAGCACTTTTCAGGGCGAGTCTGCCGACGTGCAGCCTCCCTGCCATGCAGCAGTGCCAGCTCAAGCACGGGGAGACTGCACGCGTGGGTGAGTCAGCACCAAGCTGCAGTCGGTGACAGAGCCGGCCAGACTTCAGCAGGATGTGATTTATTGTCACAGTATTTGCATTTGTACAGCTGTTTCCAGCCTTGGAGCTTGGCAGGTGACACAGAGGATGTGGGGGGTGGCCAGTTTGTGGAAGGATCATTCCCACAATTCAGTCACTTTGTGGAAGGATCACATCCTCGTCGGCTCAGTCCGAGGTCCCTGGGGCTTTGCTTGGTGCCTCATGTTCCAGCAATGCTTGCAGGACTTGGGTACAAGGAACACAAAGCCTGGCCAGAGCAAAGCCAACACATTTCTTTCAGCCTTTGTGTTGTGGCTTGCAGGATTGGGAAGCTCAGCTCTTGCTATAGAAAACACTGGCAGAGGAGCATCAGATGATGGGTGCAAAACGCTATGCTTGGAAAAGAGAATCTGAAAATACGGTCCACAATCTTTTCATTTGTCTAAGCAGAGGCATCTTCTCAGCAGCTAGGCCTTCCTACAGGTTGTGGCTAGGTGATAGTATATTTTAGGCTTACTGTTAACAACCCTATTAATCACTTGTGAGTCACTACTCGCAATTTACTGTATAGCTAATTAAAAAGGAGATGAGACAGTAGTAACTTTGTAAAAAGAATCACTGCTTTTCTGTAGAGTACTTTATTGAAAGCTAGTAAATCATCATGTTCCCATGAGTGCATCAGGCAACGCCTAGCAGATACAGGCTGTCCTGTCTCCTCCCATCTTGTGTGTTCCATGTGAGGCTCCTACAGTCAGCCAGGCTACGCTGTTCTCGTCATCTCAGGCCGTACAGTAGTGTTGGACGCGTTCCTACATGGACCTTCGAAGTTACACACAGGCATACTACTGTGCCCCTCTGCGTTGGCTCTGTTCTCTCCGGCTGACGGCAGGCAGAGGAGGATGATGTCTTGTTCAGTGTCGCAAAGAGCGGGAGCAGCAGAAGCGGGCTGCAACACGGACGCTCTTGCTCCCATCCTTAACGATACTGTAATGAGTGAGAGTTGCCATCAAAGCCATCCTGGGAGGCCACAAGTTGTTTAAACTATTAATATACACTAACAAAATCAATTAAACACTAACAGGAATAACTATCTTGGGAGAGCGCTAGGTTTTAGAAGAGGAATCTTACTGCCTTTGTAACAGCAGTGGTTAGAGCAAACAGTACAATGAATTTCTATATTCCGAAGAATTAGAGGACCTGTGTTCTCTCTGTTTTGTTCAGGATGCTAAAATGAATTTAGCTCACGTTCCATAGGCAAAGTACATTTGAGGCCCTGCTAATAGCAGTGGATTTAAAAAAAAAAAAATGCTGCGTAGCACTTGAAAAAACCCCCACCTAAGAATGCCAAAGAGAAAGGTCCCGGTCCAAGAGGCCTCTGGGTCGCTGTCTCCGGACAAGCCCTGGCACCACAGAGGGACAGGTCTGCGTGTGCTCCCACTGACTGTTCCCCTCTGCCCGTTTGTTTGCAGGAGAAACGCATTGCTTCATTGGATGCTGCCAACGCACGGCTAATGAGTGCCCTTACGCAGCTGAAAGAGAGGTACAGCATGCAGACACGTAATGGGATCTCCCCCACAAACCCAACTAAATTGCAGATTACAGAGAATGGAGAATTCAGAAACAGCAGTAATTGTTAACCCGTGGAGGGTGCTGCCGCAGGAGAGGAGGCCTGGCCAGAGAGACCGTGCAGCAGCAGGTGTGAGCCGCGGCTTCAAAGAACGGCTGCTCTCTCCCCCCAGAGAAACCAGCTCCTTACCGCGGACGGCGCGCTTGACTGAGCCTTTGTGGGAGATGCTAATGCCAGCACATTGAGGGGACGGAAAGATCGAGTGTGAGATGAGTGGCATAAGGAAATAACATATATTTGAGAATCGCTGTCACTGTTGGATTTAAATCAGTGTTTAATGTTTAAACAAAAGTAACCTTTTCCTTCTAAACCGCCCAAAGGATATGCCTCACCCCTCCCAGCAAGGAATAACGTCCTTGTCATTGCAGTAAGCGAAATAAAGGGAGCTGGGCAGAGCCTGCAGCAGGCAATGGCCCAGTAAGCCCAGTTAAAGTGTGCTGCTGGAAGTAGCCGTACGAGGGATGGCAGCAAAGCTTGGCCTGCTCCTCCTGTGACTCCCCCTGGAGCACAGCCCTCTCCCAAAGCAAACCCCAAGCCAAGCCCAGTCATCCTCCCTTATGTGGCTTTTGTGAGGCCACTGCCTTTTACAGCGGGTGACTGTCCACAGGGCATTTATGCAGCTAATTAGAGTTTAATTAACTCCGCCCATATAGGGAACGCAGTCCAGATGAAAGGTCAGGGCGCACTCTGTGCGATGTGGTAGCCAAAGGGGTGCCGCGTGGGGAGCCCCGGTGCAGGGCAGTGGAGAAGGGCACGACTGGCACTGCGGGGGCTCCCGGGGGTCCCTGGGCAGCCCCGGGGAGCAGAGCAAGCCCAAGGCTCTGGCACGCAGGCGGAGGGAGGAGCTGGCACCTGGTGAATGGCGACTTGATTCCTCTCTACAGCTTCTGCTCTCTCACAAATAACGGGGAAGAGTCTTTGTAAGCAATAGCCCCTGGGCACTGTCCCCCACACACACACTTTAGCCACAGAATAAAGTCAATGTTGCCTGAGCTTGGTCCCCGAGCTGTGAATGAGGTACAGGGGCTGGATTTCCTGGTGCCCGTTGTGGTAGAGGGGGAGCGAGGGGCTACGTGAAACGGCCAGCTTCTTGCTTGACAGAGGGTTCGTTATGGGGATGTAATGCTCTGTGCAGAGATTTTTTTTTACTATTTCTGGGGAGAAAAACAGACAAAGAAACAAGAAAAAGCCCTGAAGAACCATGAAGATCGGTAATTGTATTTCTTTTCTTTCACAGTATGCATTAGAAAAAAAAAGATCCCATTTTCTGGAATACTGTCCTCTTTAAATTGGGAATGAGCACTGCATGGAAATTAACCGGCTCGAAGAATGTAAAACATGGTCATAAGGGAGTAACAACAAGAACAGCAGCCACCACCGAAAGCCCCCTTGTCAGGAGCACTGTGCAGGCATAAGCCAGGATTAGACTTTCCTAACTGCTGAAACACGCAGATTCGGCACATTCAGACACGTTGTGCTCAGCGGAGGGGTCACCTCCTTAACGGGGGATTGTGCCGCTGACCTGCCGCCACGGTGTGTTTGTTGGTTTGTGTTTTTTTTTTATTTTAAGTTAGTACTTCATGACTCCCACTCTCAGAGCAGGTCACTCGTACCAAGAGCCAGAGAGATTTCTCTGAGATACGGATGACAGTGTACAGTGTACAGGACATCTACCTATTCCTCCCTCTAAAGTTTAATACACTGCTCAACGCCTGTCCTAGCTCCTCCTGCCATGTGTAAATGTACAGTCAAAGGGACTAGGATGCTCACTGAGCTCTGCACAGCTTAGGTACCGTCTCCAGCCTCACACTACCTAGGCTGCCTGAGCAGGACACTGTTTGCCAGTAAGCTCTGTATTGCCATGCTGCCCCACAGCCGTAAGGCTCATTAACAGCATTCTTCCACACGCAATTCTTTTCAAAATTAAAGATGCTTTTTTTCCTAAACGTTTTTCTGTTCCCTGGAAGCCCTGGGCCAAGCCCGGTGCGGCTTGGTCCTTGGAGGAGCGAACGTGTTGCACTGAGGTCTCCAGAGCCCGCCAACGCCTGCAGAGTGGTGCAGTCGCACAGCAGACCCCAAACGGAGCTCCTCCGAGAAAAGTAATAACTTAAGTATTTATGACAAGTACAGTCACCTTTGAATTTTGGAGACTAGCACAGATGGCTTTGAAGAACCTCACAAAACTGACAAGGTTCCAACTGGAGAAAGACCCAGACAGGTTAGGAGTATACAGGGTACTGTGAACCGTTGGGTACGTACACTTACATCCGCCATTGTCTCAGAGTCAAACCCATTATAAGAACCTTGCAAAAAAGACTACTTTAAACTGCTGTTGCCCTGAGATGTATGCTTAGAGCTGATTGTTTTTGAGTTCCAAAATATTTGTGTTGCGAGAGACGGAAGTTTTTCAAGAGAGAAGTAACATAGAGGAATGGAAACGCTAAGGGGGCCCGGGGGCGGGCGCCCCACCAGCAACACGTTTCCATTCATACACGGAAGTAATTTTGGGATGCAGTCCGTGCTCTCCGTAAGAGCTGGAAAACAGAAACGCCCCAAACCCAGTTGTTTAGTACTGAAGCTAAGCACATGTTAATCTGCTGCACAACCACAAGCCAAGGCACTGCTCCCCCCCCCCCCCCCCCGCCCCGATCTGTCAGAAACTCCTGGTTAACCTCAAACTTGCGAATTACTGAACAGGCGTTGTTCTGCTGAAATAGCAGGAACGCTTAAATCCTTCCACAGCGAGTTATTAAACTCTTAAAAAGTTCCAGTGCCGACACTTTCTGGAGTTGTTGCTTAGTTTCCTGAGCCAGTACGAAAAGAAATTCAAATTGGGACGAAGTCTCGTTACAGTAGAGATCCCCCCCCCCTCCCCGGTTTTCCCCATCTCCTTCCCTGCAACCGTCAACAACTGGACCTAAACGTGACCCTCCCCTGCAAAGGTCTGGGGGCCGGTTTTGAGATCCAGGCTCAGTTCAGTTCTGTTACTTCAGTTTGTCTTTCTGTTATTTATAAACTGTACATTTATACGTGTGCGGGTGCGTGTGTGTGTGTGGGTGGGGGGGTGCACGCGTGTGCACGCCCGTGCGAGCGCGAGGGAGCCAGCGAGTGCGCGCGAGCCCGGGTTACCCGCCGCGGCCTCGGACCTGGCGTCTGGCGTAGCCATCCCAGAGGCGATCCCAAGAGGTGCTCGCAGCACCAGAGCAGAGCGACCGCTATCCGAAATGTTTTGTGATCTGCTCCATTTTCTTTTTCTGTTCTTGCGCGTCCTGCGGTAAGAGGCCGTTCTAGTGCAAACTCGTCAAGGTGTAAACAAAGCGAAAACACACTCAGATTTTTATCTTAATACAAGTCTTAATATTTTTTTGTAAATGTTTTCAGTGTTTACTGTAACGTATCTATCTCACTAACAGTTGTATATAGTAACTTCTGGTGCTGCTTATTCGGTCAGGATTTGGCTGTATCTCACTGCTGTTTCGGAGGGGTGGACTCAAACCAGCAAATCTGGATCCAGACGCAGATGACAAGCTCAGCCTCCTCCCTCCGGGGATCTGAAGGAAGGGGAAGGGAGAGAAGGCAGGGATCCAGATTTGGGGGTGGGCCACCTCAAGGGTTCTGTTTTAAGAGTTTTGCTTTGGGGTTTTGTTAAACTGTAGTGAACACTTCTCAAAAAAAAAGAGTGACATTTTGTGTGAAGGGGGATGAAATGGACTGAGCAGCATCCCACGGTCTCTGCGGACTGTAAGTATCATCGTTTTGGACAGGCATTATGGCTTCAGTGCCAAAAGACTGGAGGGACCCAAGTCCTTCCCCATGCCAACTAATACTACAGTGTAGTCACCAGCCCCTTTTGCACCAGTTTAAGCAAATCCTGCCGCCATCCAAAGAGTCCTGCATCACTCTGCATTGTCATTTGAGTCTGGTTGGTTTTGTTTTCTGCTTTTGCAGTTGTAAAGCACTGATTGCACTGTGAGAACACGCTGAATCCTCTGGCCTGGCAGCCAGCCCCGTAGGTTGCTACAGGTTGCAGGACACAGGTTCTGCTACTACAAATACTCCTAAAGGGAGAAAGGACTAGGTGGGCCTGAGAGAGGCGTCGCGGGCTCTCCTAGGAAAACAGTCGGCAAGTAATAATTTCCAAACTTTAGAGCACTCGTAGGCTTTTCCCTGTTACTAATGTCCATACCCAGATGCAATAGAAAACATACAGAGGTCCGTTCTGTGATGAACAAGGAGAATATTTTTAGTCACAGGAGATGGAAGATGCACTGATGCATTCAGCCAGGACAGCCGCAAGGTGTGGCTCATAGATTTGATCTGCAAGGGGCTCGTTTCCCCCAGCGATCCCAGGGCAGGGGTAGCGGCCCCTGGGAGACGCCTTTCTGACAGCAGCACCCATGAGCAGCAGCGCCCAGCGGCTCTGCCAAGGTCACTGCCCTGTCCGTAACACGTAGCTTTGCCTGGAGAGCGCGAAGCAGAAAATCCAAAGGGAACAACTGTGAGCGTGGCCCTGGGGCAGGCGCGAGGGCTCCTGTGCAGCACTCCCTCCTTCCCGCCCGCAATGGCTGTTGGGGTCAGCTCTTCCCAAAGGTCTGCGTTCAGAGCGATCGCCTCCAGCCTGGCCAGCCCCGGGAGCCGGCGTGGGCGAGGGTGCACGGCCTCGTGGCCACCAGATCCCTTAACCGGCCCCAGGAAGGGGCCCTGCCCATCTCCGAGTAGGTCTTTGACCCTTCGGGGCGATTTCAGAGGAGACTGCTTAGCCACAAGGCTTGGACCTGAGGCACCGCCAAGCCCTGCTCTAACCCTGCACACATAACTGTTGCCTTTTTCTTTTCCCTTGGGGAAAATCGCACACGCGGGGGAGAGGGAGGACGACAGCAGCATGCTAACGTGCAGCTCATGGGCTTTACAAACCAAATCCAACCTTGAGGGTGTTGCACAACACTCAGAAACAACCGCGCTTCGAAAAAGGGTGTCACGTTCAAGCATTGACTTTCACAGATCACCTGAGCTGTGACATTGCTATAAATGCCATGTGGTTCTGCATCAGCTACCGGTACCCCAGAGTGCAGTCTCCATGTTCACATATTCCTTTATCATACATCACTGTGTCTTAAGATATACCTCTCTCTGTATATCTGCTTAGGCTGATACTTGTTCCTGATAAGCAGTCGCTATGTTTTATATCCTCTTATAAAGAAAAACAAATCTTTTTTTGTAAGTATGTTTAAAAACAAACAAAAAAAAAATGAAGTGGAAGTGTTTGCTGAATCTCCTTCAGCTCCTTTTAAACTATGTAATAATGTACAGAGAAAGTTGTTGGTGTTCAAAGAAATGATGTGGCCGTGCAATTTATGTACATTTGCAATTAGAAATATTAAAGATTTATTTAGATATTTTACATAAGTGCTCCAGCACCTCTACTCAGTCATTTCCAGTTTCTGGAACACCCTAGCACATGCTGGCCGCATGCACACAAACTCCTGTCCTGTCTCTCTCCCCAGACGGATCTTCGAAAATGCCTCTTGCAGTAGCACGTCAGCCGTGGCTCGGCCGACCACCACCCTCCCGCCTCGCGCCCAGCACACAGCGCTGGGGGATGAAGGGGCCAAGCAGCTCCGAGGGCCTGCAGCCCGCACGGCTTGGCCGGGAGCCACGTCCCTGGTGTGGGCATGTTTGCAGCGGCGGTAGAGGCCAGGAGGAGAAAGCGCTGTGGGAAGTAGCAGTAAATGCTCGCAGCTGCTCTGCCATCTCTGACGCCAGCTGGTGTGCTGGGGGCCAGAGACTGGCTTTGACCGGGACGGAAGATGGGCAACAGGCTGGACACACGCTCTCGTGCACTAAGGCAGCTCCAGAGCGAGGGCAGACGCAGCGGAGGACCGTGCCTGGGCTCACTCGGCACAGGGGAAAGCACCCCGCTTGCCCCTCTGCCAACAGGGAGGGCAGGCTGGCTGAATCCTGGCACCAGACCGTCCCTGCCGTTGCAGGAAAACCCCTCTCCAGCCCGTGCCTGGGCACACTGACCCGCCGAGCTGCCCCGATGGCAGCGCTGGGGCTGCCCCAGGCTGTGTCACTGCCTGGCCGGCCCCGGGCAGGGCGGCCTTGTGCTGCCCACCGCCAGCCGGTGCGTGCCCACTGCCCACCTCTCCTTCCAAACCGCCCTTCTTCTGTCTCTCCAGTAAAAGTAGCAGAAAACTTGGAGGAGAGTCATTAAAACCCTGGGCAGCATCAGCACCTCTGTCTTATTAACATCACCATAATTAGCTCCTCTGAGAGAGGAGGAAGACAGGCTGGCTGCATCAGAATGACTCGGGATGTGGAAAGCGCCTGTGGCTGTTCCTGGGCTCAGACAGCAGCTCGGCGGCAGCTCTGGACCCAGGCTGGTCACCGGGGTCTGCTGGCTTCGGCAGCATGAGCGAGCCAGACCGGAGAAACCTCTGCTGCTGCTTCTGCCAGGAGCTGGCCGCTGCCCAAGAAGGGAAGGCAAAAGCCACCCAGGCTAAAATCCTCCCTCCGGGCTCTGCCTTCTCCCTCAGACCCTTCCTGGCCACCCTGCGCTGTTTTACACAGTCACCTGCATTTAACCACATCTGTCCTTTCTGGTAGGAGCCCCGTGGCCCTGCACAAGGCCTGCATTTCCATTTCGCAGCCTGTCCTGCTCTCGCATGCCTCCTGTGCAAGGTGAGGGTCCCTGGGCAGCGGCTCTTCCAGCAGCTCCCCAGTGTCCAGGTAGCAGCGACTGCTCCTGCTGCCCTTCCCACCACGGCTGCAAGAGCCCCAAGCATCCTTCACACCACACAAAGCGCTCAGCACTTCCCTATCCAAGTGCTAAGGCCTGACCCCTCCTCACGGCACACCCAGGCACCGAAACTGTGCTCTGGGGGAGGTCCGAACCTTTGGTCCTCGCTGGAGATCACCAGAGCCTCTACCACCTGCCTGCCGCTGGACACCGCAGCGAGACCATTGCCCGAAGCATGCTCTGCGCCCGTGTCTCTGCTCCTTGGTGTTGCCAGACTGGGCTGGGGAGCTCTTGTGCCTCCAAATTTAATCTTCTTGATTTTGAAGGTTGAAAGAGAGAGAGAGAGAAAAAGAAAAAAAACAGCCCAGGAAACACAGGGCATCTCAGAAGCTGCTGCAAGGAGGGATTAGCCAATAACACCTTGATTTGAATATAACCTCTTTAGCAGGTTGTTACGGCTTCATCAGAGTAGAGCTAAATTCTCAGCTGAAAATACCCAGAACGTCTCTGCGCACTTGACAGCTTTCAGCGTCTGTGGCTCCGGAGCCTCGGCCGCTCCCAGCAGGTTCAAGCGCAGGCGCCGCTCAGCAGAAGGGCAAGGCTGGGAGAAGCGAGACTCTGAATTGCAAATGAGCAGCCAGAACAGCAGCAGGAATACAGGGCTGGGAGGCTGGGGATCGCGGATGTGTGCGTTTGAGGGTTTCTTTTTTAATCTGAAGAGTCATTTTAGCTCAAGACTCATCAGCAATAATGACCTTCTAGTAATTGCACCCTTACAGGGTTTGCATCGAGTTTAGTAAGTGAGAGTCACTAGACTGCGGGCTGCTCATGGTGCCAGTCAGCGTCTTCCCCATCACAACCCAGTAAGAAGCAGAGCCTTCGCCCAGACAAGGCTGAGGCGGTGCAGCTGTGGTCCCACTCCATCGCCCCGGCAAAGCCGTGAAGCCAACGGCCACAGCAGGAACCGGCAGCTGTGAGATGCCAGAACCGGGCGCGCGAGGCTGAGCCCGCCCCGCCAACGCGCAGGCTGGCCGTCCTTTACAAACGCTGGGGCACCTGAGCAAGACCGTCCCAGGGAGAACTCACTGGCCAAAGAAAGAGTAGATCTCTATGAAGCACGCACCTGCCGGGGATCAGATCCCCTCAGCCACCGCCTGCCAGCCGTCGCAAACCCAGGGGAGCCACAGGCTTCCAGCACCTTTGAAACAGGCAAAGGCGAGGGTCCTGCCCACCACTCAACTGAGGACGAAACGACAGCCGGCGCGGTGGCCGCCGACAACCGAGGAAGTGACAGCATTAAGGCAATACTTGTCAAGCTGGGGCCTTAATGGCAAGAAAGAGCTTTTCTGTGTCAGTGGGAGAGTGGCAGGGAGGTGCAGAGACAAGGCTTATAGCGAGGGAGGGCATGGACAGAAACAGCTTGTTTCTGCTCCTCCAATAATAATCTCTAATATTTACTCCTGTCAAGCATCTTTCACTCGCAGCTTTCCAAGCCCTTTACAAGCAGGCAGCTCCCACCCTCCGCTGCAGCGGGCGAACATCAGCATCCTGATTTTAAAACCGGGGACGTGCAGCAGGAGCATGACTTTCCCAAGGCCTCCAGCAAGCCACAAAAGCCAAACAGCTGATTTTCCTCCCTCCCACTTCCGCGCGCAGCCACCCCACGCACATCACCCCGAGCTCCGCAGCAAGCATCCTCTGAAGGAGTAATTCAAAGCCAGCAAGTAAACAAACCGCCAAAGCCTCGGCCCTGGAGATGGGGGAGCGCAGCCGCTCCTTGCCAGAGAAGTCAATAATGACAGGCGAGCAGAAAGGAAGGGGCTGGAAGAACAAGAGTCATTAGTGGAAACTTGTTGTTTGTGCTAATTAGATCATTATCTGGAAACTGCTATTGATGTTGCTATTTCAGCTCCTGCTGCTCTTCACAACTTTATTTTATCCATGTCTATCGACTGCCCACACTCTTCCACGTCCTGCAGAAAGGACCAGCAACGCCGGCCCGCAGCCAAGCCCGGATGGAGACGGTCAGATGCTCTGACCTGAGCCCACGGCAGCAAGCACCAGCCCAGCACCGAGCGGGCACCGCAGCGAGAAGAGGCGAACGCACGTGCCAGGGAGGAACACAACCAGCCACCCCGGGGAGCCCAGCTGCAGCGCTCAGGGCAAAAAGGCTGCAGTCCGTCCCAGCAACAAACTCCCCTCGCTTTTAACCTTCCAGCGCTCGCCCGCACAGCCCAAGGACTCGGTTTCTCGGCACAAGGTTTCTGTAAGGGGCATGCATCCCGTTCGGTTCAGTGTCGGCTCAACCCAGGCATGCCAAGCGTGCATCCTCCTGCCCCCCACGCTCCTCCAGCACGGCTGCCTGCTGTGAAGCGGGAGCCCTCCTCCTTTCGGAGGTAGCTGCGCTGCGCTGCTGGGGCGAGGGGGGCTTGGGGTGACTTCCTTGGCCCTTTGGGTACCTGGGGAAGGGAGGGGAGAGGGCACAGGACAGACAGCAGATTAGTTCGTAGTAAAGGCAGAATTGTTAGGGTTGCGGGCCCCACGCCAGCGCCGCATGCCTGCACCCCGCACAGGGGGCAACACCCCCGGCTCTGTGTAGCACAAGGAGGAGCAGACGGGCTGCTCAAGGGGCGCCAGCTCCCAAACGCTACCCTGACGTAGCAATTAAGAACAACGTTAGCAGAGAAAGAGCAGATGAAAGGTACTGGGCTAGCAAGGTGGGTGCAGCAGGAGGGCAGCCGGCGCGGGCTGCACGCTGCTCTCACTTACTGTGCCGTGCCACCTTGCCTGGCTGCGTTAGGATGAAAGCTGCTCGCAGGCTCCGTTTTGAGACGCGCTCCCTTCGCTCGGGGGAAAACGTTTTCCAGTTTGTCATTATGTGCCCTGCACTATTATTGATCTTAGAGAGACATCAGATTAGGTTATTCGCTTATTAAAAAAGGAGGTGAGGGAAAGAGAGAGAAAGACTTGGACACCTGTAGGATTTCTGCAGCTTCCCACCTGACGGCAAGAACAGCTCCTCTTCACATAAAGAATATTGATGCAGCCCCGTTACATTATCAGATTTCCCCTTTGCTGGTATGAGCAATAATTGAATAACCTCGACCATTTGATTTTTGTGCCACATCTTCGAGGAATTAAACCTGAATAACAGAGGTCCCAAGCTGATTGACTTTGATTTATTACAGTCACTATTTTTTCACCGGGAAGCCACGGTCCTCCCTCACCCCGAGCGAGGAGAGCGGTGCGCTGGGGGGGACCTGGGCTGACACACAAGACAAAGACGAGGCTCAACACTCAGTCTGCAAACTACAAACCAGGGAGCTGGGTTTGCGTCGAACTCGCCTTCCCACTTTCTCCTGGGGTCCCTGCGAGTCCTCAGCCCCACGGGCAGGCAGACAACACCCAACTCCAGCGCATCGCCCCGACACACTGCCGTTGGCTTCAGGGAGCTGGAGGGGCATGAAGATGCGTATCCCCCCCCATCCCACTGTGCGGCAAGTGATGGGCAGCGTATTTGCACACACACGCAGTGCTGCTGGCAGCTTAGCCGCCACCAGACCAACCTCGCGAGGATCAAACCATTCAACAAGGGGTTGATGGGTTGATTTTCACCAGAAACCTCTCCGAGCTGATAAGAAGTCAGCCTGGAGGTTTACAGAGCCACAGCCCTGTTCCTAACTCCTGGCGTTTTCTCCGTGGGCTATCTGCACGCTGGCGGGCAGCAGCCACAGCTGGCTGGGCACCACGGGCACGCTGGAGGGGGCTTCCGCAGCGGGATGGAAACCGTCCAGTTACCGAAAGCCCCAGCTCCTGTTCCTGAACTGCTGCCGTAGCTTCTTGGCAGTTCAGATCCTTGTGGCTGGCGCCCCCGGTACGGCTGCTCACACCCCAGACCCTGATTACATCCAGGGCTGGCTTGCTGCTTGTCTGTTAGCGCATCTGACCCTGACCTACAGACGGGCTTTTATACTTCCACTGATGAGGAGGGGGAAGAGGAGGGAAAATTGCATCACATCCCCAAAATGGGCTTTTGATTTTGCCCTTCACAGCAATTTCATACCATTTCTACCCTACACCTGCAATAAATTGTCAAGAATCAGCAATGCCATGAGTGAACTTGCTTCTGCCATCAGAACTGCAAAAAGATAATCATCTCCCGTCGAAGCAGTCAAGGCACAGGGTAGGGAACGGCTTCCACTGAGAGAGGGGCAGTCCGTGGATGCCGCCTCCTTCCCGGGAAACTGCTGGACGCGGGGGTGCGCCGCACGCTCCCCGGCACCCAGAGAGCGGTGACAACAGGCAGAGTCGCGCAGAGCACCGTGCCCTCCCGGATCTCTTGCTGTACGCAGCCAGCTGCCGCTCCCAGTTACTAAAGCTTGCTTTGTACGGGGCCAGCGGCGAGGAATAGGAATACTGGGAAAGGTCAGTGCCCGGCGCTGCCTCGCTCAGGAGGTGTGAAGCCAGCCCGCCTTCAGCTTCTCCTGACCTTCCCGCGGAGCCCGTCGGCATTCCCGCTCCGAGCTCTGCTTAAAACACCAGTGCACGACCCCTGCTGCAGTACAAAACAGAGGCGCGTTCAAATAAATCACCTCAAACTTAAAAGATGCCATTAGCTATTAGCAAACACTTCAGGCCTATGGATGAAGGTAATTCAATATGATATGCTTGGGCATGCAAGGTAATAGGTTTCAGCTGAATACCATGTGATACAATCTCTTCAATGGGAGGTTAAATGAGGCTGAGACAGAGACCAGATGGATTTATCTGGGTAGTGCTGATTTTTATATTTTTTTTTTGGTGTGCTTAAGGTGAAGTGAAGGTAAGTAAGGCAGAAATAATCTGAGAGAAAAGCACGAGCTGGGCTGTATGCGGTTGGGGCAGGGTTGGCAGGAGGCTTGGGACTTCATCCTGCTGGAACAAACCAAGCGAGCAGGAGGACTCTCACGAGGCAGCACTCATGGAGTCAGTCAAAAAGAAATACTTTCTCAGTTTCACCTTACGGAGGAACAACCAGAGGGCAGAGCAAGAGGCAAGTCAAGCCTAGCTGAGCAGAGACAAGGGGCAGACGTGGACGCCCAACTGCTGAGATCTCTGCAGGATTTAGGAGCCCAAACGCCGTCTCTCACCCACCCAGGGCCTCTGCGGCACGCGAGGGAATCGAGTCGGTCCCGTGTCCAGCTACAGCAATGCTCTCCCTCTCTGCGAGCCTTGTAACCCTCGCCAAGGCACAGAAGCTTTCCCCACTGCCTTCTAAATGGCACAAGAGTCGCTGAAACGTGACTCCCCGAAACCGCGTGTCCTCCACAGCAGCCACATCCTCCCGGAGCTGTGGGGCGAGTCCCGGGGGCAGCACTGCCTACACAATCCATATGGCCTGGGGAAAAGCATCTCAGCGCAGAGCCCATACAGGGGAAACAGCCCTCTGGCAGCCAGCGAGACAGGGAGCCTGGTCCGCAGCCACAGCATCGGGGCAGCCCACGCCACCCAAACGGTCTTTGCTGCCCAGGGCGCCCCGTCCATGCAGGCACTGCTGCATACGCACTACAGGGCGGGAAAGAAGGGGGTTTAGGACATCCAAAAAAACCCGCAATCACTTTTCCCCCAGATTTCAGCTTCCCAGGATTTCAGCATTTCAGCTGGTCACGTGAAACTGGAGGCAAAGCATACTTTTTTGCTCAATTTGCTAAAATTTTCACTTAGAGATGCTGAAAAACAGATTATCAGTGCTTGGATTTGTGGGTCTTCGGTTGAAAACACCAAACATCATCATCACGACACAGAAAATTCCCACAGGAGGGTTTTTTTCTCCTTACAATGCAGCTATTCACAGCTCTTCGTTGTTAAAACCAAAACCCAAACTTGTCTTTAAGCTCTCAGATTTTAGTCGGAAGCCCAGCGTAGGAAGGGAACTAGCTCTAAAGGTTATTTCTAGGTTTCAATTGCAGTCCCTGTTATTTATTTGGACTAAGGCCAGGGTCATTTTGTTGTAACCCCCTGCGACCCAGGGATTAACCACGTCCCCCGAAGGGTGCACGGCTCTGGCAGCGAAGAACATGACTATCGCCATCGCGCAGCAGCTGAGCCGAGAGCGGGCAGGCCGCTGGCGGGGACAGACGAGCTGTTTTTAAGCAGAGTGGCGGTGCCCCGTAACGCCCCTTTTAACGCCGCACGCCGATGCCAATTTTCACATTTATGTAAACAAGGGAAATGACAGCGTAAGTTAAACACAGCAGTTGACTGCACCTAACAGGCAGTACGTTTCCTGGCCCCGGGAGGCCGCAGGGCCCAGCAGAGCGAGGACGATGCGAAGGCGAGCGCTGGGCTGGGGGCCTCCCAGTCACGGGGCTGTGCAGGAGGGAACGATGCTCTGGCACTCCCGGCAAGCCTGCTTTCCACCATTTGCTCTTACAGGCTTCCAAAGCCAGAATGAAACTCCTCAATCCAGAGCTGAGCATTCGACTAAACGAGCTCATTCTTGAAAACAAAAGCAATTCTCCGTGGAGAGAGAGGTGGCACGTGGCTGACACTTGTTGTAGATCACCCAACGACAGTATGTTCATCAAAGAATTTTAATTCTCAAAGCTGATCATAGTGCTTTCTCCCTTACAATTCAAGAGCAGATGCAAGATTGGAGAAGGGCTGTTATGGAAAAACAGTAGATGGCAATAAATAAAGTCTAAATTAAACTCCTTGAAAGGTAGTGGTGCTGGGCAAACACCAGCACAGGATTTATGGGGCCACATCTGGCCAAGAGGCTTTGCCGGCTCCTGTGCAGCACCTGCATTCTCGGGAGCGCAACGTGCCCGCTGCTGGTGTGCGGAGGGGAGGACAATTATTCCCTGCGCCTGTGGCACAGAATTAATGCCAGGGACTGAGAGAAAGATGAGGCTCCCAATGGGAGAGAAACTTAGAACAAAAAGAAGTCTCAGCAGTGGGCTGAAGATGGAGATATAGCCAGATCAGGCAAGTAAACAGTAAACATCTCTCTCCTCTGCTCAGAGCGGGGCAAACCTAATGCTGCATGTTCCTGTGAGTGGGATCAGTACACACAGCCCCCAGCAACACGAAAGCCAGAATCCATCTGAGGCTCCAAACAAGCTCATTTCTCCTTTGCAAACAGCTAGGATTCACAGCATCCTGTACGCATGCTAGCCTCAGGATGCTTTTTTTCCCCCTGGGGAAATCCTGATGCAGTGCGATGGCTGATGCCAGCCCCCTTGCCTCTCACATGCTGGCAGGTACCGTCGCTTCCAAGAAGACACGAGCGGGGAGCATGCATGGAAGCGGGCTGCAGCGGCTGGTGGTATACAAAGACCAAACCGTGCTGCTGCACGGTCCAGGCATGTCCATCTCGGTGCCAGGCGTGCACAACCAGCTCTTGCCCCTGCCAGCAGCAGCAGTTTTCCCCAGCACCAGGCTTCACAGGGTAGCAGAGCAGGGGTGGGAAAGAGCCGGCTCCTTCTGCACGCTGGTCTGGCCTCCAGCATACTTGTACCTTGCGACCAAAGGCCAACAACCCTGCACCATCAGACTCCCTCTTGAGAGTCAAGAAAAGGAGCTGGGAGCTCAAGTTTCCAAGCCTGCTGTCACCAGAAATGGTTAAGCAGCTCCTCTGGTGTCTGACCAGCGCTATCCAGAACACAGCGTAGGGCACAGACACAGCATGCGACCCAAACGTGGAAATCGGGTCTTTTCTTGCCATCATCATCTCCTTACAGACAACCCTTACTGTTGTCCAGGTGGATCTGAATAGCCCACCAACAGGAAAGGTTATCAGCAGAAGAAGCCTCTGAGACTGACAGGTCCCTCTCCAAGCACTGCAGATGTTCCTGAGCCTCTAGTACGGTAACCTCAGGGAGAAGAGACGGGTACAGAAAAGAGCTCCAGCCAAAACCACAGCGAACCATTGCTAAGTGTCTCAGCTGTGCTCTTCCATCTACCTGGCTAATGCTGGGGTACCCTACCTCTCTGCACTCTCACGGTCTGGAAGCCTCTGCTGGTAAGTCAACTGACTCAGAAGGGAACTATGTTCTCATTCCTCCTCCCAAAACCATGCGCCAAAAGAAAAGGGGAATAAATACCTCTCCCACACAAAACCAGGTTTGAAAGCAGAGACAGGTAACAAAACCAGTAATCGAGCAGCAGAACTGCTAGACGCAGGCACAAAGACAGGTGGTGACAGCACTCACATTTTTTTGGACAGGTTTCTAATTACTGAGCGCACTGGAGTGCTTGCTACAGAACCTGTGTGCGCTCGCAGGCAGAGGCGCGTTAGCAGTCACACCCGTCAGCATCTCCAAAAGGAGGTGACAGCGATATAAACAGAGTCATTACCCGAGAAGAGCGAGCGCTCAGCTTGAGCTTGGAGTACTTTGGTTTTGCTCGAGCAGGCAGCAAGGAGCACATGGCAGCATCTTTGGGAGGAACAGCCAGGTGCCTGTGGAGGGCAAAGCTGGGATGAGTTTACCACTGCACAGAAAACTATCTAGGATTTTACAATAGTTAAATCAGTACGTGAAAAACGCACATAGCATGATAGCAAAGCACAGCGGAGCATCAGGCTAAGCAGCTTGGGCCGGCGCCAGTCAATAGCTAGACTTTCTTTTCCGCAGGGGTGTGGAGGAGTCAAGTCCTTGCCTTCCAAAGCGGCTGGGAGACATCATCTGGAGCACTTCACAGTTAGCAATCCCAGTCCATATAAAGGGACATCTCGGTCCCGTCAGACCCAAGACAGGACCACCAATACAAAGAGGATAAAGCCGATGCCCGTGAGCTGAGCTGCACAGGACAGAGGACCTCTGGAGCCTCCCAGCCTGGCCAGCTTGTCCCTGGCAGCAAACTGGCACACGAAGGCTTTGCACGAGGCAGCTGCCCAGGCACTGGGAGAACAGGCTGGCATGAGCTGCAGGTCAGCGGGGCAGAGGGATGGGCACAGGGCTTGTTTCTGACAGCGAGCTGGCAAGAAAGGCCACGGGGAAGCTGCTGCAGGCATGGCAGCGAGGGACTGCAAATAAGCACGGGCACAAGAGCAGAGAAAGCTAAACCCTTTTTAAAAAGGGCAGCACTTGATACCATTGCTTTAATTGCTGACTTCGCTATTGAGAGATTTTTACAGTCGTTTTGCAAGCGAGGATAATACAGGCTAAGGTAACCGTGCACAGGCCTGTTCGTTTGTCACAGAAACTGGAACAGCCACAAAAACTGGCAGATTCACCCAGGGACCCAAAAGGCTGCAGACAGCGGCATCAGGCAGTGCGAGGGCTGTGCTGACCTCCACCCGCGCGCCGCAGCCACACACAGCACGAGCCGCCTGGGCACGCAGCTGGGTACAGCGCGGGGAGCCGGGCGCTGCCAGAGGAGATGGGCGCAGAAGGAGCTGAACCCCGGCCGGGGCTGGCGGCGGCGCTGGGCTGCTGCGGGGAGCTCCGGGGTCTCCAAAACTGGTAACGTCAATAAGAACCATAAAGCTCAATTATCTCACTCCTCGACGTAAAGCAAAACTATCTCACTCCTCGACGTTAAGCAAAACTATCTCACTCCTCGACGTTAAGCAAAACAAAGCAGGATTGGGAGATAGAAGGTGAGAGAGTTCGGTTCTCCCCTCCTTCATCATGACAATAAGGGGGAGAAAAGTAGGAAGGTAAAAGGGAAAAGCAGAGGTAAAAGCGCAGAAGTTAAAAGCTGTGAGAACAAGAGCTTCAAGAAAAATAAATCAAGTAAAGTTCTTTGATTAAAACACAGAGGGCAACGGGTGAGCAGAGGGGAGGAAAAAAAATAATAATTTTTTTTCTAAAGATCTGTTTATGTTCCCCTAAAGACGACTGGCTCGTTCAGCTCGCTGGGATCCCCAGGGCCTCGGCAGCCCTCCCGCCGGCACTCCCGCCCAGCCGCTGAGGCGAGCGGCCCAGGCCCATGTTCTCCATCTCCGCGCCTGCACCGAGTCTCAGCGTAACCTGCCCAGGCCTCGCTACTGATGTACTACCTGACATCATTTATAAGGAGCTACTGAATTTGGGCCCGTTTAACAGCCATTGAACAATATTAGCAAAGCCAATGCTAAGCAGAGACCTGACTTCAAGCGCTCGTGAGGGGCTCGCCACGGCGAGGGTCCGCCCGCTCACACCAGCGCCGTCCCCGCCTCGCAGGGGACGCTGCCGTGCGCGGCTCCCCGCTGCAGGAGGCTCCGACCAACCTCTGCGGATGACGGGGAGCAGAGCTGGAAAAAAAGCACCATCCGGAACAGACGTGGCAAGTACTTTACCCTCGCCTCCCCGTTTCAAACTAACGCACTGCGCAGCAGGCCCTCAGCACGCTCCCCGAGCTGCGGAGGGCGCAACGCCCACGCGGGCCCCGCCATCCGCTCCCTTCCCGTGGACGATAAACAATAGCGGCTGTTGGGAAAACGACCCGCTTCACTCGGGGCTCTACACTGGTGAGCCTGCTGCTGAGGGATGGTCCCCAGTGGTCCCCCCCTCCAGCCGGGCCAACCCTTCCCTCAGGGAGGGG
>VZTV01018530.1:44693-59039 GCA_013400875.1 Anhinga rufa
TGTCCCTGCTCACTGCAGGGGGGTTGGACTGGATGGGCTCTGAAGGTCCTTCCAACCCAAACCATTCTATGATTCCCCTGCCGTCCCCCACGGCCATTACAGCTGCCCCAGGTGGGAAATGGCTGCTCCGCACGGCCGCCGATGGGAAGGTTCTGGAAGCACCGGGCCAGAGCCCCTGCGGGCACAGGGAGCCAGGCCCCGCTCCTCCCATGGCCGAGCCAGGCAGGGCGCTGGAAACCACGATGTCCACAGCAGTGGGACCGAGAGGAGAGGGGCTGGAGGGCCGGCACCCACCCAACAAGGCTGCAGAGATCAATCCTCTAACCACACGCAGAGAAAAGCTCAAATTGATGCATCAACTCAGCAAGGCTTGATGCAGGGTAGCACCTCAAAGAGACGACGCGAGATAGATTCACCTTCAAAATGAAGACACGCATCTTCCAGAAACGGTTGTATGGCAACATAGGAAGCTGAACTAATGAATTCAGCCAAACTGACCACATCAGTTTATTAAGCAAGCTGAGAAGCAAAACTGTGGAGTTAGGAGGAAACACAGCAAAGCATGATGGAGAAGAAAACGAATTAGAGGGGATGAGGTAATACTGAGAAGCAGATTGTCACTGTCCATCAGACAGAAATCAGAATAAGGTCAGACACAGTGCTGGCTAGAAATGAGGAGCTGTGACAGTGACTATGAAAGTCATTCATACCTCACACCAGAGTAAGCAAGTGCAACAGAGTTGAGGCACCATCCAGGTAGCACCCAGCTGGCAGCCGCTCTTCCTCCAACCTTAGCATAGCCCCTGAGGGCTCCCACACCCAGCAGTGCAGAAGCAACGCCCTCGTCAACCCCCCAAAATCACCACAGAGGCTCCAGCCCCTTCCGACTCGTGCACCCGGAGCATGAGGATGAGCACCTATCCTGTTCAGTGAGCTGCACGAAGCTCAGGCAGGGCTAGATCCCTCCTCATCGCCAGGGTCTCCAAACTGCCATCACCCATCCCTGGGATGGATGCTTTGACCTCCTGACGACAGGCTGAACGCAAGACTAATGTAATCAGAGAGGTAAAGCCAGTAAAAAGGAGACACCTGCACAGCACGGCAGTACAAGCTTCAGCTGAGAAGGGGAACACTGAAGCAGGTGGGCTTGGGTCTCTCACCTGAGCATTAATTGTGTCATTAGCTGAGTAGCCCCCTTTCCAGCTGTGCTTTAAACGTAGCTAGAAGTGTGTGGCAAGTGAGCCGACCCACTTGGTGTATGCTAAACATTCCCAAAACACACAGCTGTAACGGGGCAAGTTGGGCATTTGAGCAGAGGGCAATTAAGTTTCCAGAGCCCAATCCAGATTAGGCAGAAGACAAATTTCAAGCGACTTAGCCTACAAACAGCTCTGTGCAGAGAAAGAATTAAAAATCAAACAAGGAGTTGCCGAACTTCGGCATCTTTGGGCTAGATACAAGCCTACAGGGACGGGGGATGTCTAGACTGAAATTCTGGGCTCGCTTGCCTCAGATCTTCCTTAGATATTTAAGTGTTTTATGCTGACTTATACCCAGTGAGGAATACCAGACCCAGCGTGTCTTATAACAAAAAAGATTTCACTGATATGTAACGTTCATATCATATATGTCATAAATGGAATAGTGAGTGCTGTATTATTCTCTGAAAAGAATATATAGAAAATTACTATTAAAAAACCAACGCCTACTACCTTTCATGTATTGGTTCTTCTGCTAGAAAGGTATCTCAGGATTCACAGATTATCAGTGCATCAGCATTCATATTCTGAATAGTCTCTGGTCATTTTTTTGCACATATTGGTAACTTAAAGGCTATGTGAAATTGCTTTGGATGCTAAATAATATTAACAGGAAATCACATTAGATGGTGGGGAGGAGAAATGTGACTTTGTCGTTAAGTCTCTAACGTACACTCCTGTTTTATCCCACTCTTCCCCCTGAAAGGCATTCAATCTTCCAGTTATATAAATACATGAACACTGGATTACTAGAGGCAGATAACTGAATATTTTGACTATTCTACAAAGGACCCTTCATATTTGAAGTGGGAAATACGAGGGATACTGCATCAGCCTGTGCGTGCACATGCTATAAAAATCTGTATTAGATCCACAGACTATAAAGATCTCCAAAGTACAGAGATCTTACCAGTGTTCATTATATACAATAGTTAATTTATTCCACTGATATGAGGGTAGCTCATATAATAGCAAAACCTGGATATTTTAGGCCATCGATTGTACTACTTGAAAGCTGTAAGGAAAGGCGTTCGCAGTTGTACCATTTCCAATCCGACTCTTCTATAACTCTGTCTTCACAGGACATCAATCACAAGATGAGAGAAAGTGTAAGCTATTTTCTAGTAACACACTGCCAATCGCAAGACAAATGTCAGATGTCACAAAATGAGAAGTAACCATTTTTCAACTTGTGAATGTCTTCAAATATATTACAATGAAAGTGTGAAAAAAATGACCCTTTCAGCTTCATTTGTTCTGACAGATGCCAGACCTTGGAGTTTGGCATTTTATCTTCATACTGCAATAATCTTTATGAAACTTAAACAAGGCTGAGGGCAGTAGCATTAGTCTGCAATTGTCCTCTTATGTACAACACATAAAATTTCAACCAGTCTAGCCGTGGAACTAAAAAAGATCATCTACTACTACTCCTACTGGCGTCTCAGAAAAAGACAAAGAGAAGAAGGGACGCCCACATCTGATATTAACACATGCTAGGTATTAGTTTCTTGTGGGCTCAGCTTGACTTCTGCATTGTATTGCCATGCTGCTGATTGCCACTTAGGAGAAATGCATGCTGCTTAAAACTAACATCAGGAAAAGAAACTCTTAAAAACTTTTTCTGAAGTGAAAACTCACTCAATACCTTGTGTGCATTTAGTCCATGACACTAAATGGGTGGGCTCCCTCTGCACTGACAGCGTGCTTCCTGTAAGGTCACGCTTCCGATACACCGGCCATGGAAACACGTAGATACCAAGCTCAGGTAGTTTTCTCCAGTCCAAAGCTAAATGCCCGGACACTGTGCCATCTCACAGCTGTGCGATTTTTGACAGTATGAAGAACACTAGAACGTAAGTAAATTCGTTAACATCGAAGAATAGAACAAAGGAGGAAAATCAAATTCAGCTGTAGACATATGTTATTGTAATAAAATATGAGGCTGAAAAGAATTTGACTGAGCAGCCCTGAAGCTCCAAGGTGTTCATGTCCTTTCAGCCAGTGTCATGTTCTGCTTAGGCCCCCCCAAGAAGGTTGTGATTATGGAATTCATGGTTCATTTCTTGAAAAATAAAGACTACTCTGTACAACTCCAGCGGTCTAGTCCAGAATTCTGGACAAAAGATCCTGTTAAATAGTATAAAACTAATTTGTACAGAGTTAGGCTGTTATTTAAGGGAAAAAAATGAAGAATATGTGCAAAGAGAAAAAATTCTCCTCTAGATGTTACTGAAGGTCCAAATACGGTAACAAACACGCAAAAGGCAAAAAATAAGCAAACCTAGAATACAATTAGTTTAGCCTAAAGTCAGTGACAGGATTGGTTTCACTGCAATTTAAATGAACTCTTAGGCCTTTACGCTGTAAAGCTTTTTGCAGAAGCAGTGTTTAGTACCTGAAGACAAAACCATCACTTGATGCACCAGATTTGACTTAATGAAGTAAATTTTTCCTGTGAACAAGTGTAAGCTTATTGGTTCTGTGGAAGCAAAAGGATAAACAACTTCAGTTTTTCTTTAAAAAATTAACAGTATTTGTCATGGCAAAGACATGTACAAAGGAGTAGAAGCCAAAATATGATTTCAGTGTTTTAAGACTGACTTTAAAAAATAAGTACATAGACAACGACCGAATCTGTATTGATTCCAACACGTACAGCCCAAGCCACCGAAAGAAGAGGGTCAAAGCCTGAAGTCTGACCACAAACATAATTCCAGGTTTCAGTTTTCCCAAGTCCACAACTGGTATTATTTGGGACCGCAGCTCTCCTTACTGGGTTTCCATGATCCATCCAGTGCATGCAAAGTAATGTAATTCCTTTGATAGGAGCGTGCCTCTTGATCGGTGCAACCAATCCCATGATGCTGGTTATCATCCCGCTGTATTTTGGTCCTTGTCTTCACAGGTGCTTTTCTATATACTCAGGATGAAAGCACAGTTTGTCACAGGAGGTGTGCTGTAGGTCCAACAGAGAAGTAAATAAATAGCCTTTGCCAGGGTCATTGAGAACGGGAGCTTGCAGTAGACTTTTTGAAGATCGTAAATAAAAAAAGCTGAAATAAATAACTGTGATTATCAGATGAAGGAATTCAAGAGTCTATCTCTCCTCCTGCAGTACACGTAGGTATCTGGGGATTAATTCTCAGTTCTGCCCTGGTGAATTAGCACTGTCAATAGTGACGATTTCTATAATCTGCACGTTCACTAGCTGCGGCTGTGCGATTCAGGGGGGGTTATGTGCAGCTGGTGTAAGGTGAAGTCCATCTGCCTGACAAGGAACTACTGCACTTCGGCGCTCCACGATCCCACGGCCACAAACCAGGCGCTTTTCATCCAGGGCAGCCAGATGATACTCGCAAAAATCAATCAGCGATGCCACTTGCTCATGAAGTGGGAGGGACTTGTATTTTTTCTGAGCCAGGAAGAAGAAAGCTTCGACAAAGGCTTGCAAACACATTCCTGCAAGGAAAAGGTGTTTATAGGAGATTCATAGCACAGTGTTCTCTAGCAAACCGCATTCTTTAAACATAATAATATCTCTTGTTTCTTTAGCACCAAGGTCAAACGTGTATATGCTGGGTGTGGACACATACGATCATGTTAGTTAACATCTTCTAATTTAAACAGCAGCCATCTAGAATTCTCACTAGGAAAAGAAATTGCCTGTCCTCAAAAACCAAAAGACAAGGTTTTAGTTGTATGTAACATGCACATGAGCTCATTTAGTGTTTCAGTACAGGGTAAGCCCAGGCTGGGTTACAGATGGGTGATACTCTATCACTTTTACAGACATCAGCCTGGCATGGAGGCAAACTGGTACAGCAACAACCGATTTTAAGATAATGTACAATTATATCGAGGTAATATCAGCCTTGATTTCTGGTGCCTCAAATATTAAGCTGAAGCCAAATCAGACACACAGTAACATACTGAGCTTCACGGAAAACAATCCACCTGGAGAGACAAGCAAGTTTATATCGGCAACTGAATTGGGTCATTTAAATCTTGTATTTTTGGAGATGGACCTAAAACAAAAGTTCAAACGTAAAACTACCGAAAACAGTATGGCACTTCAATCTGTAGCACTATAAAATAACCCCATTACCAGCTATCACCTTACCGCAGAAGTGAGTTTATTTGAGGTGTTCCTTCCCCTCTGCAAAGACTGTACTAGGTATGAACCCCTAGCCTTCCTTTTGAAGGCGAAGAGGCCATTTCTTCAGCCATACCCAGTAACTCTACAATAGTAGTTTTGTTTCAGCTGAACGAAAACCAAACAGTTGAAGTGCGTACGAAGGGAAAGTGGTGCGGTGCCAAAAAATGTCTCTGCTATAATAAAACTCTCTGCTCTGCCCCTTCACAAACAAAAGTACCCTGCAGAAGCCACCTGGTGCAGAACAGACTTCAGGTGTTGTTTGATCACATCTTACTAATAACACACTACCACAGCCAGTGGAAAGAGGGGCTGCATATTAACACTAATTATTGCATTTAAGACCTTGAAGTAATACCTACTTTAATTCTTAATTAAGAAGCCAGACCACAGCCGGTTTGCAGATGCCAGCAACGAGGAACAGTTATAGCTGCTTTGTGCTTTAACTGGCTCTCCCAGTTTGAACATGCACTTAAGAAGATTATTTTAGGATGAGATATTGAAAGGTTTGGGTTTTTGAACTTAATGTTGGCTTATTGATGCTGCAGGAAAGGCACCTTTTCAAAATATTACAATTACATTCTGAAGTATAATTTCTCTCAAGTAAGACTGCAGCTGGGGTCGCTTACGATCTTGGCTGTAAAATAGCTTGCAAAGGAATCGTTGGGTTATCTGAAAGCAGCAGCTGCCAGCTCAGTAAATTATTTCATCAGTCACAGTGAGCTGCAGGCAGGGAAAGCACCTTTGGTAGCATACACACTTTCTCTCCCATAAGTGACACTCATGTGAAGCATTTAATGAAAAAAAAGTTAGAAGCTGCTGTTTTACAACAGCAGCAATAATTGCTGTATTGGTTACAGCTGGAAGTGGGCCAAACACAAAGCCAACAGAAATGGTTGGGTTTTTTGTGTTTTAACATCTAGAAAACATCTGGTTCACTGCAACTCCCAACAAATCTCCTGATTTCTGAAAGCCTGAAGATTCACTTGCATTTCTATTATTTTTGCTAGTGAAAGCCTATTAGCTAACCACCTAGGTGACTTATACCCACACTGAAATGCTAAATGCAAATACTCATATTTTCCGCGCCTGTGAAACTAAGGTGACCCTAACCTACCTGAAGTAGTGCGGGAGTTCACACATAATGAACCATTCTGTCTCCTCTGCACTATACCTTCATTTTCTCCCTTCTAATCTTAGGTCTGCATTTTTTCTTTTCTACCAGCCATGAGAACAGTCTATTTTACTTATTCGCCTTTTGCCTTATCTGACCTCATCTACACAGACTCTACAGGATATGATAGGATACCTATGTTCAAGCAAAACAAAATAATACTTATTTATTTCATACAAATAAAAGCTTCATTAACATTTCTGAAACAAGCTCAAACATTAAAGAAAAGGTTATATACAAATAATTTTACCGCTGTCATACCTGACCCCGATGGTGTGTTTATCACTGATTCTTGCCGGTTATGCAGGAGAGAACTACAGATGTATTTTAGGGAGGTGGGATAACAAATTCAAAAGTCAGTCTCAACTTGAAGACTTTTGATTGTTCTGCTATTTTAGCATTTTAAAAAAAAAAAGATGCAGGAGTATATATATTGATGTCCCTGTTCAGCTTCTTATATAAAAATAAATTTTGAACCAATTTCTGGGAAAATGCCAGCTGCAGCTGTGACCAGCATGCCGGTTTATACCAGCAGCATTGAGGTGGATTTCTTTATCCCACACTGATTGAAATGGAACCTTGACAATCCTCCTTGACGGCCATGAGGAGCAGTGGGATAAAACCTTCCAGAATACTTCTGCTGCTGTTGCCCTGCTATCAGAGGCTCAAAAAAAATTGATGTCAGAAACAAGTTCTCGTTGTTGAGATGGGAACATTAGCACAATTGAAATTACTCAACATTTTACAAAAGCTGAGGAAAAGTCACCAAATTTATGGACTTAAGTTCATATAGAAATGTCATAGCAATTTTAGAAATTAAGCTATATATTGTACTTAGGCCATTAATGTAACAAGAAAATAATCCCTGAACTCTGCTATTTGATAGATTACTGTCTCGGATCTAAAAATGTGACCAAAGCAGATGGGGAGGTAATTCGCTACTGAAGGCTAGGTTGGCTGTTTGTTTCTCTAGCAAATTATCCAAGGTTTTCTTCTCTTTATTCCTTTTCAGTAGGTTTTCTTCATAGCATACTCACCAGCTCATTGTGGACACCTCACAAAATGATAACTAAAATATATGGATCAAGCACTCATTAAGCTTTTAAAAATGCCTTATGCAAATATGATTTCTATAGCCAGGGAAACACTCTTTGCTCTTATTTATTTCACAGAGAACCACAAACCTTCCTTTTCACTAATAAGGCTGAGCACATAATAGGAACATAGATATTCTGGAGCTTTCCAAAGCGTCTTGTCTCCTGACCGAAGAACTGAACACCCGATTACTGTTATTAACCTCCCACTTTCTGCAGAGGACAGATTCGCAGGCTATACAGCCTAGAAACCTGCTAGTGCACACCCCCAAGCAAACCTAAGAACACAGGAAAAGACAAAAGAATGCAGGCTTTGATGGTTTGAAGCAAAAATGCTTGAAGATCAACTTTCACAAGCATGTTTTTACAAATATTTGCCTCATACATAGGGATCTTGGACAAATAGCATGGCTTAAAACTGAAAACACATCACCTTTTTAAAGCAAAGACTGAAGATTATCGCTGGGCTGCACAGTAGGGATTTTTAGATCTGGGCTCCTCATGCAATGCTCTGCTGCCCTAGGGATGTCTACCATATGAACACCTCAATAATATTTCAGAAATATTTATGAAGCAAATACGTTTGCTTTAAAAACCTAAGACAGCCAACAGGAGAAACCCATTGTTGATGTTTAGTAGTCACCTATTCTCAGAAGCAAGTCGTTTTCTTTAGCAACCTCAGGTAAACACGCAAATGCAACTTGTATTAAGTAGCAGAAAATGGAGCATCCTGGTATTATCTCCAGCATCTGGTACTGCCAAGTCCTTTAATGCTGCAGCAATAGTGTGATACCACTTAGGAAAAAAGTATATATTCAAACACTTAGAAAAACTAGGTTTAAAGAGCTTTTTGTTGAGAGAAGTCTTTTCTAAACTTCAACACGGAAAATATTTGCATCAGAAAGTTATCTCACTGATCTGCGCATACTAAGTCAGCTCTAGGGTCCAAGGGTTATCAGCGCGGATCCAAAGCTATTATAACGATTTCTCACTGCAGGGCAAGTAATTACATCTAAGAACGCCCACCCTTTTGCGTGAGCAGAAGATAAGCGCCAAACTCACAAAAGAAAACGCTAACGTTTTAATTAGTTTGTTTTCCTTTGAAAGGAATTTATGAAAAATCTGTCTTGTAAGCCCAAGAAGTGCATGTGGATGAACTCTACTGTGGGTACACATAAACTGAAGGCTGTCTGTAACCTGAACAATGTGATTCCTACAGTCAGGAGTTGGGCAGTTGGAGGCATCTATTTTTTTCAGAAGATGAAACTGATTTTCATGTTTATGTATAAATCCATAAGAAAGAACCAAACAATGTAGTCAAATTTTAAACAGAAAACCAAAGACATGAATGGAATGCTCCCTCTGGCCTGCTTGTTAAATTGTGATGGATTTATTGTAATAGTTTAATATTCTAAATGCAACTGTGTAATAGGAGAGTATTTATAGTCATTTTTGCAACGACTCAACTGCACTAGCAAGAAGATATGTGATGGTAACACAGTAAATCACCAAAGAAGCTGGGAATAAGGCCACAGTTTAATAAACATTTTCCTTTTGGCTTTAAAACTGTAGAAAATCCTTACTGCTGTTTAGCAAACGACTTCCCATAGCCTCTGTTCTTGGCTAACATCTTTAAGTGCTGTATTTCAATTTAAATGCATATTCTTAAGTTAGAAATAAATAATTTAGATGAATGACTTGTTACTCCCAGAGGCTGTTCAATGGAAAGGACACCGAGTGGCATGCTGTGGTACGGACCTGGCACCTCCTGCGGAAAGTGCCTCCGACCAGTTGAAGGAAAGAAGTCACAGAACAAGTGAATCCTTCTTGGGGTAGATGAATTTCTTATAAAAGCCTTCCTGCCATTCTGAGGGCACTCTTACGCTGAGCATTACAATCCAAGCTGGATGTAAAGATGTTTAAAAGTGACTTAACTGACTCATACTCCTGTATGAGCAAACAGGAGCACAATTTCCAGTAAGGGGTGCTTGTAGCAAAAAGCACCGCGACTACTTAGGACAAAAGGAAACAGCCTCAAGCTGCGTGAGGGGAGGTTTAGATTGGGTAGTAGGAGAAATTTCTGTACTGAAGGAGCGGTCGGGCATTGGAACAGGCTGCCCAGAGCGGTGGGGGAGTCACCGTCCCTGGGGGTGCCCAAACACCGTGCAGACGTGGCACTCCGGGGCATGGGTTAGGAGGCCGGGGGGTGTGGGGTTGGCGGTTGGACTTGATGATCCTCGAGGTCTTTTCCAACCTAATGATTCTATGATTCTTAGTAAGAGCCTTGTTTAATAGCCAAGCACTGTGTGAGTTTGTACAGACACCTATTGTCCTTCCCTTTCCTGTCACAAAGACAAGGAAGATGAAAAAAGGGGGTACACTGTTGGGCAGGGAGCAGAGAACTCTCTGGGAAAGGAAAAGTAACACAGGTAGTTATGTTTGTCCCCAAAGTAGCCTTTTTGGGGAACAGAATTAAATCAAAAAGAGAAGTTAAGCATATTTATTTTCACCTCCTGCATAGCTTTTTGGTTGGTTGGTTTTCGCTAGACCACGTAAGCTACTCTGATACGGACATACCTTCTTACGTTGTAATTAAGCTGGAGGTTCCATGGGCAATGTTTTTAAATGTTTCTCTGCAAACAGCAGCAAGAATTACAAATGTAGAACTGCAACCATAAAAAGGGGCTTGCAGAAGACTTGTCCTAATCAATGAATTGAAAACTAAGAGTGATTTATTCTATAGATAAAGGGAAACTGCCATGCAACATAACAGAAGAATCTGTGTACGTGTACATGCCTCAGATGTATGTGCCCTGTTCCCATTATTTTTACTGAATGTTTGAGGTGTGCTTGAGCTACCAAAACTACAAAAAAACAGCTTCCATAGTAGTCAAATACAAAATAGCGTTACCTGATTCTTTGTGATCAATCCCCATGCTGTTCCACCTTCTTGTGATATCAATATATAAGATATCTACAGAAGCCATTGAAAAATTGCTGTTACTCAGTTTGCAGTTTCTGTTAAAGATAGACAAAGAAAAAATACCGATTACATCCAAACTTCCAAGTTAGGAAAAATTCTGCAAGGGCGACTGAGAGAACGTTGGGAGAAAAGTTTACCCGTGTCCATGTCATATGTACACACCCACTGCAACACGCTTAGTCTAATAAAACACATACAGCAGACAGCAAACAAACCAGTGTTCATTAAGTGGACATATCTGAAATGGTAACGGCCCTGAATTTCTCCCGTGCAGAACATCTCCTGCATGTACCTAGTCCTGCTGCCTGTTCAGATCCCGCAGGCACCACCTCTGCCAGAAGCGGCTCTGGGCAGGAGCGGCCCTCTTTGACGCGTGCATCTAAATCCGATTTGCACATGCAATCTCACGTCAGTCTCCAGCCACAAAAAGGCAGCGGGTCAGATTACAGATTAACTGGTTTGGTTTGGTTTTGCAACAAAGCAGAAGAAAAGAAAAAGAAGAAAATCCTGAATATTTCGATTAAAAATGAGTTGACCATTACACACAGCCCTCTCCCAGGCTCTTGCTAGTACTCTGAGGCCATAAGAGAATAGAATCAATTGGTACGCTGCAAAACCCAACACAAATCTGCACAGACTATCTACATGAGGCAGAGTTTCCGTGAGAAATACTCTTATATTTGACTGACTGTTTGAAAAGGGTTGGAAGAGAGCTTTCAGGCACAGAACTACTTCTTCATGCCTGAACACTGAACAGATTTACCCTGTGCGTTACAGAACACCGCATGGAAAACAGCAGCATCTCTGGATGCATCTCAGGCATTTGGTGATAAGCACATGTAGGAGATCTGACGCTTGTGTGGTCTGAGCCTGCACTGTAGTGTTGATCAGTATATGAGAATTAGCCATCTGTCCAGGATTTCCAGATGTCTGGCAGCCTGGCTGGAACTAGCACACATGTCAAAGAGCTGGCCAAAATTTCTAGCCAGAAAAAGAAAAAAAAAAAAACACCCTACCCCACCCCACGCTGATAATTTAAAAGAACGTTACTCTTTAGCAGCCTAAGCAGAGCTCCCTTAAAACAGAGTTTTAAGATAGTCCCAAAAAATCTTAGGCAGCATCTGAGCAAGGACTGGAGCCACGTTCAGCATTTCCCTTTCAGTTAGTTTTTAGAATGAAAAAATTATTGAAGGGGAACAGACTTTGATTAGGTAAAATTTGAGTGGAGAGTCTCTGCGACCACTTGCCCACATGCACACACACAGAAAATCACGCTGTGTACCATTTTATTCTTGCAAAGTGATACAGCACCTATCTTAGAAGCATGACCTTAGTTCTGGAATGAGTAGTAATGGCAGCATTTCAGAACAGGGCCATAGAGTTGGTATAGGTCCTCTGGGAAAAAATAAACAAAATATTTGCCAATACTAAAAAGTTTATTTTAACATGCATTAGGAAACTGCAAACACTATTTCACTGGGATATGGCAATTTATTTTAAAATTCTTAAAAGAAAATGTTGGCATTTATTCTGTGTTCCTCTGACAAGTGCCAAATTAAGGCTGGACTAAACAATAGAAAAAATCCTGTACTGGTCTGTGGATAGAGCAGATGCCTTCAGTCATTTTCTATATATCATAATTTGTATAAATCAAATTGTTTGTATTCATTCCTGAATGCTAAATGCATCTGCATAGAAACAGGATCTGTATTTTAAAAGTACATCTGCTGCTGCTGCTTATTTCGTTTGTCATTGTCAATGAAAGACAGAAAATGAGATATTTGTGCCATGACTAGAACAGATACGTCCATAAAAAAGCAATGAAAAAACCCTCACAAATAGAAAGTATGTGAAAAAATAAATTGAGTTCCTTGCCGTTGCAAGTTGCAATTTCACAATGCAAATCCTCAACGCACAGTGCATCAGCAACTGGCGTTTGGAAATCCTTTCCCGTGGCCTGGGGCGGGCAGCTGTGCCCCCACAGCCAGCAGAATCGGATCTCAAGTGACCCAGTTTCGGCTGTCACTTTCTCACAACGATATTCCTCCGATTTACTAGGACATGACATGCGGACTAAGCCTGCAGATAGTATCTCCCCCGGTATCGCTCATCTGCTGTAGAATAAAGACCCAGGTTCCTACTAGACATGGTTTCATAGATCGGGTATTTCCGGAGCTTGGAATGATAAAAATACATCTATTTCATAAAAAAAACTTACGGGGAGAAGTTTCTTTACAAGGCATTACTAAACCTACAGGCTAAAAGTGCAGCACTGCCAGGGCCTGCTTTTACCCCACAAAACTCAAGATAAGCACAGTGCTACCCTGCAAGAGCAGGAGTTTCTGATTTCTTGACTATGCTTTAAGCAATTCCTAAAGAAATTCACCTTACTAACCTTATAAATGTTCGGAAACCTGTTGGCCCCAACTTTGTTGTCCCTTTTACACCAAGAAATCGGATAAACAGCGCAGCCACTCTGTCCACAAGTCGCAGATAGTTGAACTGCTTCGCGTACTTGGGAAACACTTGCTTGAGACAAAGGGAGGGGAGGCCAGCCTCCGGACTTTTGGTAGCATCGTATTCGGGTCTGTCGGCCGGTCCCGTGCCCAACGGCTCTTCGTTTCCTTCCGACACATGCTCCAAAGTCTGACACCTGTAGCACACAACGTAATTGTATCTTAGGTTAACCTTATTCTTACAAGATTCAATATGCTTTCTTTCTGGATTTTTTTTTAAATTATAAAACATTACTTTATGAGATCTTTACAATAATGAAGAAACAAGAACAAATACCAAGGTTCCCTAGAGCAGAAATCATGTTATAGGAGTATTTAAAAGGATAACGAGCAGACTATTCTCTGATGCCAAAAATAACACCTATAAATACAACTGACAGATGCCGCGCCGTTACCAGGTTAATCGTGAGAGCTACCATTATCTCATAACTCCCCTTGAAATGACCAGGAGCCGGGCACAATCACACCATTTTTCCATAAACTTCGAAATCTTGTTTTATACCAAAGCCCTCCTTTATCAAAATCTTGGGTTTACCACCCCAAGAAGGTAAGACTGGGTGCCCGGTCACCGCAACACCGCATGGTCGCCCTGACCCCGCGCGGTTCTTTTTATATGGACCGTTGGCTATTGCATCCTAGGAAGAGGTCAGCAATTTGCTATGCACGTATTAAACTGCAGCACATTCTAGGTGAGCATCTTCTGGGCACTGCCCGAGCTGCAGAAACAGATGGAAAACATTACCAGTGTTCGGAAATTCAGGGGGATGGCTATCAATCCAGCTACAAAATTATAAAAAAATGAGTATTTTTTGAAAAGATGGGTGATTTTAGGACCTCAAAAGTATGACAATTTAAGACATGACATGTTCCATATGACTCTTCAGCATTTTCCGGAAAGCATATTCCCTTAAATTTATTTCATATAACACATTCCAAAATTGAAATACTGCCAAGTAGTTACTTCTGAAAATCTTGATCAAGGTATGCCTGCAGGATTCCCTTACAATGCTTCAAAAAATATTTATAGTGCATTCAGTGATAAAGACATTTCAGGTTATCTTTAATAACAAAAAGCCTGGATGGACATCAGACTGCGTTGCTCATTTCTGCGCCCCTGATCTGGACCAGATTTTCCTCTCATCATCTTTTTTTTTTATTATTATT
>VZTV01018531.1:5042-21574 GCA_013400875.1 Anhinga rufa
CGCTTCTTGGGGTGTCACCTCTCGGGGTGCTGCCTCTCGGGTGCCGCCTTCGGGGTGCCGCTTCTTGGGGTGTCACCTCTCGGGGTGCCGCCTCTCGGGGTGCCGCCTCTCAGCCGTGAACAGGACGAATGCACCGGTCTTGTCGTTCTTCCTGTCAAACCTGAATATTTTTTAGACGTCATGCCAAAGAAACAGAGGAACAGAAAATACGCAGGCACATGGGTGAAGCTTTTCTTCTCAGTGTCACAGACTGAAAGAAAGGGAGAGAGAGAAAAAAAATCCAGGCGCAATCCCAAAGCGTCTTATTCTGAAATAAAAATTCAGGGAATGACCACATAGCATTACTGTAGCAATTTGAATAAAATGAAGCAGAATTTATATGATAAACAAATGAAACATCCATTTGAAGTTTGAGGTAACATTTTCTGTCTTTGAAGTTGAGCTATGCAGGATTTTATTTTCTAAGTTACTTGTTTTATTTACTTGTTAATTTACTTGATTTTATTTACTAATTTACTAATTAACTTGCACACACCAAAACTTTTACTGTTTGTCCCATGCCCAATTTTACGTTTTCTCTATTCAGTGATGTTTGTTGAACAGTACATGTAAATGAAACAGCAGCAGTCCTTTGGAAGGCGCCTTACTCCAAGTGAGGCGATGCTGTTTCTGTGCTTTCAGGGAAAAATTAGTAAGTTCAGATCATACACAGGTCATGCTTAGGCACGCAAGGCACATGCAAAATATTAACTTCATATACTGAAACATACAAAAAATGCTAACAAAACACTTATTCATTCATTCTCATTGACAAGATTCCTGAAAAGCAAACCACTCCCTTTAATAGGTTCCCGGATGGTTTTACTACATCATTTTAAAAAGCTCAACTTTTCTTTGTTTTTTCCTTAAAAGTGGATATCAATAAAAAGAATTTTTGGGCAATCGAGTACTTTTTACAAGACCATGTATTATTCAGTCTACAAGTTTCAAGTACATTCTACAAGTTTCCATAATTACAGAACATGTTTTTAAATCTCTTTGGAGCATATCAGGTCTGAATCATAGGGCTGAAAGGTACCTGAGGAAATAACCTAGTCAATTTTGCTTCCTCAAGGAAGTATCTAACATACTTATATCATTCCTGATGAAATGTCTCTGTGATCTGTTCTTAAGGACCTTCAGTGATGAGCATTTTAAGGCCTTCTCAAAGAAATTATAGTAGTGCTGCTTGGTGTCCTTACATCAGAGATTCTATAGCCCCAGGTAGTCCAAGAAGGTTTTAGAGAGGTTGTAATCACCACCCTTCTCTTTTGCTTCTGCAGTTTAAGAATAGCTCGTTCTACACTTTGTAACAAGAGAAAAATATTGCAAATAAAACGTCCAGGCTGGAAAGATGAAAACCCTCCAACTGTCAGGACTATGCCATTGTAAGTATAAAAAGATCCTGCAATCCCAGAAAAGTTGTTAAATCTTGGTATAACTGGCTGAATTTTGGTAGTGTGGGGAACTGATCTTGGAAGTAAATTGACATCCCTGGACAGTTTCTACTGCTAGGGTGCGGGTGAGTTAACATGATCTAGATATTGAGGAATTGTTATCTGTTGCTCTTGCTGTCCTCCAAGCGAGAACATCTTAAGGTTTTCCAATAATCAAGTCTTTAAGCTAGGTAGGACTAATGCAGGGTAGGCCTGTACTGTTAATGAGTTAATTATGGAAGCAAAACACATGGTTCTGTGATAAAAGCATGTATTATTGGACACCAACCCTTGAACAAATGTGTTAAAATTTACCAGGGAAATAAAAATAGTATTTGAGGCTATAAAAGTTGTTAACTTTGTTAAAAGTAAGCCTAGCAAAACACACATTATATTATGTGCTAATGGGCATTCTATATCAGCTCCTTTTCCACACCACAGTGGTGCCTCTCAAAAGGCAAACTTGGAAAATCCCTTTGATTCCTGAATATGCCAAAAGGCTTTCATTTGAGAAGCTTGATTTGAAGCCGTTGAGCCATTAACTGTTATCAATACCTTTTAGCTTGCGTTTTTTCCTGAGACTGTGGCTTGTCACATGCTAGCAGATAGGTTGCAAACAGAGATATTATTGAATACACATCGCACTGTCAAAACTTCTAATAGGAGCTTGTGGAGTTGCTAGAATATGGAAAGAGAATGTCCTGCTATGTTCTATCTTGAGTTCCACCACCGTATTGATTGCAAAACTTGGGTTTTAAGACTTGAATTGAAATTGATAGCCTTATGGCAGGGAAGATGAGTGCTTTCAGCTGAACTGTTGGTGAATTATTGCTGTTCCATTTTAATTTCCTAAGAAAGTGGCTTTCTCCTTCCTGATATATTTTGCCTATATGTTACACCAAGTAAGGAGATGGATGAAGAGCCGTGTGGACTCTTCAAAGATTTGGAGATTCAAAGAAAGCAGAATTATGAACTGACCCATCAAGTGCAATGCTAATTTTTTACACTCAGTACTCTGAGCAGTATTATAGAAGGTGCATGTTATTCTGTTATAACATGATTTTATACATGTCAATAAATAAGAAAATTCCATTTGTTGGCAGCACTTCAGAATAATCTTTGGGGTTTTTTTAGGTGGCCCACATATAGTTAGGAAACCTTTGGAAAAAAAACAAACTGAAAAATTTTAGTGCAGATGATAAACATAGCGTATGTTTTTATTTATTTAATTATTCTTAATTAAAAAATAATGATCCTGACAAGGATATCCAGATTTATAGAAAATGTGTGTTTAAACTTCATTATTAATTTAAGCATTTTCTTCTGGTAACAGTATTAGTTTGTTCATAAGAATATCACATATAGGGACAGTCAACAACTCACAAGTTTTTAAACTAGACTCTTTGATAGCTCTGTTCTGAAGAAGAATGGCCAGGAAAATGTTAAGGGTATCAAATATTTCTTAATGAACTTCAGGTTCTCCAGGTGCTGGGTTTTTTTAACCTCTTTCTATGGCCAGATAATCATAAAGTAGTAAAACTGTCACTACGTACTTGTGCTAAAAAGAAGTTCTAATCCATATATCAATTAGAAGTAAATATTGAAAAAAAAATCAAGTTGTTTCTCCAAATGTATTTATTAAGAACATTAGATTTCAGGACCAGGGTAAGAAAAAAATGCTGCTATTTAGTATGACAAATTTTCACTTTTATACATGATCTAGGTATTAGAAACTGGATTAAAATGGAAAAGGACATATTTTTTTAGTCTGTTTAAAGACATGGAGGATATTACAGGTTGACATTACAGAGGACTGAGCTGTCCTTTGCACAGAGTTTCCTTTCAGTGTCCATGAACTGCGTGACACCCCCGTCTGGACATAGGATGTCTCAGTGTCATCGCAGAGCTCCTTCAATGAACAGCAGCCACACCAAAATTCCTGCTCCTTGGAACAGTCAGATACACTGGTAGACCTCTGTTTCCATTTCTGTGCCTTGAATCCATTGCTTTCAGTCAATCCAACATTACTGGAACAAGTTTATATAACTTGTCAAATTCAGCTTTTTATTGGATATTTATTCAAAAGAATAGATTAAAAAAACCCAAACCCTGCTTATTCCCAGGAGGGAAGACAAATGTCTTCTACAATCAATGCAACCGTTCTTTGTTAGATGCAGCTTCTGTTATAGAAAGCAGCAAATAGCCTAGACAATCACATGCATCAAGGACTGTGAGAAGACTGATATTTTGCTGAAAGAATGTAACTTTTGACAGCTCTAGAATTCTGAATCAGATATTATTTGGGGGTATAACAAATTGCTGGTTTAGCTGAGCTCCTCAGAGTTCCTCTTCTTAGAGTTTCCTGGAGATACCTTAGAAGAAAGTTGATTTAGTGTAGTACAATGCTCCAGGGAGTAACTGATGCCTTGGACACAAAGTGTTATACAATCCAGTTTCTGAGGATTTCAACTTCTCAGTCCTTCCTTTTTTCTCAGGGAGCCCTTTCACAAGGGCATGCTTTGGTCTGAAGCTGGTTTCAGACCTGGGATCACAGAATCTGCCCTTGAGAAATAAGATATTTTACTGCAATCATTTTTTATGTATATACATAAGGAAAGAGAGGTTGGAGACAAAAATTATTTCAAGAAATCTGAAAATTCAGGCCCAGGGAGTGTCTTTCATGATAATACTGTTGCTTCAAAAGGCAAATGCCTCAAGCAGATTTTTCACATTGCCAGGTCCTGCATTTTAGCATTTTCATGGGACTATTTGCACTAACTGATGTACAACTCATAGCCCATAGACTGGCTCATTAAAAGACAGTTTGTTTCTCAGAATACAGAGTTCCATGGTTATACTCTTACATATCCTGAAGACTTCAGGCTTCAGGGTGAATTTTCAGTAATATTGCTACTGAATGGAGTGTATTTGAATTTACAGGGGTACAACTGTCTTGCACCGTAGCCCAGGACTTTCTGTTCTATGACTTATCTCTCCTTTCTTACTCAGACCTACAAATCAACCATTATATATTGGCAGAGATTCTTGTAGGGCATGTTGCATCTTCACCTTCATGAACCTTCCTACAGGCTCAGGATAAGCACCTTTAGGAAATAGCAATGTCTTTAGACCTGAATAGAGATGGAAGAACATAATTTTGTGTACTCAGACACCATTTTACATAAATAAGCAGGTCACATACTGCAATACCTGTCTGTCTTTCTTACCCCTCCCATACAAGTTGGAAGAGATGTAAATTCAGTCTTGATGGGATACCGTAAATGAACAAGTTCGAGACATTGTTGACGAATTGTGAGTGACACTGTGACAGAAGAAGAGCCACTTTTCAGAAAAGAAGTTAAAAAGCAGATGCAAGACAGTATATCTGTATTCTTTCATGGCAAAGGCATTTAAATATAGTCAGATGGATGTTAATATATGTTATAGTTGGAAGAAAAACCCTACAAACAAGAGAGGTGGAACACAAGCAAGACAGGAATTGCAGAATTCTAGAATGAGTTAGAGGCATTCCCTTTGGCCTGCAAGGGAAAGCCTGGCCAGTGAAGCTGTAAACAAGAATCTACTCATCACCTATATAGTGTTTATTGTTTTGTTATTCTTTTTTCCTTAATTTGGCATTTTGTCTGTGTATAACCAAAATGATCTGTAGTCTTACTACCACTGCCATAATAGCAGTAGCATGTCCCTTTAATTTGGCTCTACTTGATTTACAAACCAAAGAGTTCTTCCATCTTCATGCAGATTTCTGTCACAGATCTGGTGTTCCTTCCTGAATGAAAATTTTTGTTTGCAATCATTGTCCAAGTTCTTCAGTCTTCTTCCAAAAGGTGGTTTCAGACGCATCTTTTCTCATTTGGAGCATAGATTCAAAGGAGGACACAGACCAAGACCTCTAGACTTTGAACAAACAAAAGTACATATCTGTGTCCTGGGACCTGAGTGATCATTCCTTTTTATTGTTCATTTCAGACAATCACAGTCAGTCATATATCACATTTTCTTTCATGGTGAAATTCATTTGTAAAGGCAAAACAAGATAGATTTTGGTAAGTGTCCTGCTTAAGAACATTTTGTTTCCAGATTGTTCCTGAATCTTTATGATCAGACCCAGCACAGTACCCATCCTATCACATCTGTTCTCCATGCAAAGCAGCCAGATTCCTCACTCAAACTTGAAATAACCTGCATCCTCTGCAAGAGTGTGCCAGGTGACTCTCAGGATTACAGTATAGCTGTGATACCCCAGTAAGACATATCTTTGCCAAGAGCAGGAAAGACTCCACCTGGTCTGATTTTCTGAAATAAATGAGGTGGTTTGTAATGCTCCCCAAAATCAAGCAAATCCCATTTTTCTTACTTAATTCTTGGATATAAAGTAATCTGCCCTTTCAATAAGTTCTCTGAGCCCATTTTTTCAACTGGAAATGTATGCATGATATTTTCTCTACCTGTCATGAACAAATTTCTGCAGTAGTCTGTGTTCTCCATCCAAAGATCTTGATCCTCAGTGGGGTCTGATTTTAGTTATCTCCTTCCCGATATACAAGTTTTTCAAGCCTATGATCACTTCCTCACTGTTACGTGTCTGAAAATAGTCCTTCTGGTAGTAAATACTTTCATAAGAAATGTGGGAGAGATTTGGATTCTTAAATACAATCTCCCTTACAAAGGATACTATAAAGACAAGATAAATTTCTGTAGTTTTTGCTCAAGGTAATGCCTCATTTTTGTAATCTAACACAATCCCACTTTAGTACATTAATTAGTCTCTCATTTTTTTCATCAAACATTTTGCTGCTCATATCAAATAACTCTTCATACTTAGATAGAAGGTGAGCTCTGCTTTGTATGAACAGGATGACAGCCTTCAAAGCATGATTTTTTTCTTTTTGCATTCATAGCAAAATATCCAAGATGACTGATTTTTAACCAAAAAAGAAATTGCTTATGCTCCCAGTTATCATTTTGTAAGCTCTGTGGTGTCTGTTCTTAAGAGCAAGAAGAATTTGGAAACAACAGGGGAGAGAGGAAACTACAGCATGTACCAGAAAGCAGTGAAAATAAAACTCAAGCAAAATGTGGATAAAAATGTGAGGGAAGCCAAGACGGATTTCTGCAGCTGGAAGATATGCAATTTGGGCTTACAGTGTTGGCTGGTCCTAAGGCACATGCTTTGATAATAAAGATACAGAACTCCTGCAGTTCTCTTTGGCTTTTCCACAGGTTGCACATTGTGAGTCTGTCAGAGCCTAGCTCTGCAAATGTGTACATTTTGTGGCTTTTCCCTCCTGTTCCTCACACAGTGAAATTTGAAGTTATACTGTGTTATTTGCAAAGAGCAAGATAAAACTCCAACACATTCTGTTTAGATGGCTGAATTCAGACAGGCCTTTATAAATCTTTCTAAACTAATTCAGCCAAGTTAAGTCTGGATTTCTAACCATTTCTCAACATGACACCACAAAACCCAGGAAATGCTGCAGACTCTCTGCACAGGAACACAGATCAGAATAGAACTAGAAAATCTTCCACATCAGTCAAATGCATTTTTGCTTTTTCATCTGTTTTATGCGGGGTTTTTCTTTCATTGTTTTTTCCCAAGAAAAAGGTGAGGGCATCTATTTTTGGTATAATATATATTTAATTTTATCAGAAAAAAAGGACTGAAGCATTCTTTTCTGAAACTGCCAAAATAGGATTTTTTTTTAACAAATATTGTTGAAATGTGATCTCCTTTCCTTCTGAGACCACATTCTAATGACATTAACAAGATTTCACAAAGCTTTTAGAGAATGAGTCAGCCTAAGGCAGAGAAGCTTAAGACTAAAGGGAAAATCTTGCAGCACATCTGGATGATAAGCTTTTAGTTTATGTGGTTTTTAGTTGCCAATTCACAACAATACATAAAGAGATTTCAGAGGGAGACATCTGATGTTACATGCTGCTCTCTGCCAAACTTCATGTGTTTTGCTGACATCCCATGGATGTTCCAGAGATGAAATTCAGGATAGTATCTAATCTGATGATTTTTATTTTCCACCCAGGGTTCCAGTATTTTGAAATAACAGTCTGGCTTGGAGAAGTTTCTTAACTTTAACTTATACAGAGCTGTAGGATGTCCATATTTTAATTTATTCTTTGCAATTTTAATTTAGTGCACAGGACTAAAATATTTCTAAAGACATAGTCATTTACATTTCAAGCACTGCAAAAAGTATAGTATTCTCAATAATTTAGTATCTGTAGCTATACTACTTACTGGATGACAGTATTCTAGCCTCTGTAAACTTTCTTAGTTACTAGCTTTACTGATCCTAATGTTGATAAAAGACTGTCATGTAAATTTGGACCCCCTGATGATTTTCTTGCTCTCAAATGTCATCAGAACCATGCAAGGTGGAAATAAGTAACTGAGTTTGTATCTAATATGGAAAAGTTAATATAGCACCTTTCTAGTTGATTCTGCCTTGAGAAAAAGCTACTAGCAATGAGTAATCAACCATGTTTGCTAAGAATTGTCCTATTAAATGTACTAATTAAAAAATATTTATCAAAATATACTTGATTTTGTGTGTGTATAAATTGCGTTATTTTGCACATTATACTGATTTGTAGTGTGTTTATGATCCTAACTGAATAGAAAACATAGATTGAATTTTAAAAATACTTTCTAGCATTATATTGAAAATCAAAGATTAAGGATCTGAAATGATGCACAGCAATAAATATAACTTATACCTGTATTTGTTTATCTCTGTATGATTCCTTTCCTTTTCTCCTTTTATTAAATGTTAGCAGGGTGTAAATAGTGGGATCATACTCTCCCTTTTTGATTGAATAATGGATTCTCTGCTGCACACTAAGCATGTTTATTTACTATAAAGAACATACCAAAATTAATAGCAGCATTGTGTAGCTGTGATAGCCAAGGTTGTAAGACCGGCAACCTGACATAGTTTGAAAAGAGCAGAAGGTTGAAGCTCTCAAGCCCTTATTCAGGCCTCTTAAAGACAGAGCAAACATTAAACTAAGTGGGTAGTAATGGCTCTGGATATCACTGAATTATTTTAAGAAGCTAGGAAATGTTGAGAATAATAGTAAGAAACCAGGGAGACAGAAGGGGAAAGAGTGCCTATTTGCATGCTTATTCTAAAAATGGGTGCTATTTTCCAGCACATTTGAGCTATAAATAGTACGCAAAAACAGTGAGGAATTTGAAGCATATAAGATGGGAAGGAAATTCTAGTGGACTATCAAAACCCCCCATACTTTAGGCCAGAATTTCTCTTATCCTGAAATATTATACATATTAGAAAACAAACTAATATCCTGAAAGTTCAGGTTTGAGTTTTGGGTATTTTTTTCCCCTTAGCCAGATTGCAGCCAGAACAATTCTTTGCAGTGCATGCTTGGCTCATGTTAGGCTTGAGAAAGGGCTTGTGTGCCCTGAAGCTTGATCTTTCCCTTTTTCTGACTGCACCCTTTGGTCTAATAAAAGGTATTATCTCTAGATGTTGATTTTAAGAAGTGATGGACTGAAAAAGGAGAAGAGATGGTGTCTGCCTTTGTACCATGGAAATAAATTCTAAAATGATGACTGATGCCTGTAGAAGCCTGGTCAAGTTGGAAAGACTATATTTTTTTAAATGTCTGATAATGACATTATTATTGATCACAGACATTTCTCAGTTTTCCAGACTAGTTCACAGTCATGTGGGTAAGTACCATCAGCCTGTACACAACAGGGGAGATCAGCTGATGTGTAAAGCTTAGTTGGCTAGTTTTGCATTTTGCAGATGTTAGATTTCCAAATCAATAATCCTGTAAATGCACACAAGCAGCTCTGATGAAACACGGAACTTGATTTGCTGCTGCTTTGGTAAGACAAATCTCATTTGCAATGGAAGATGTTGAACCTGAAGAGAATATGCCCTTGCAAATTCTCTTACCCAAGGCTAAACTATAAAACTGAATGCCAAGGTCATCATGACAGACAACATGTGCCTTGCAGAAAATTAAACTGCTGCTTTATGTACTCTATTCTTTAATAGTTTAATGAAGCCTTTTTGAAGTTTGTTTGTTTGTTTGTTTGTTTTTGGTGGTTTTTTTTGTTTGTTTGTTTTGTTTTTTAATTTTCTTTTTATACATGATTTGCAGTCCATGTGGCAGCAGAGGCAGCTGAGGTGCGTAGCTGTGCTTTGCGTTAGCGGGAGGCTCCACGGGCAGTGCAGCTGCGCTGGGATGCGCCATTTGCGGGGAGCAGAGGGAGGGTGGTGCGGCAGTTGCTATGGCAGCCTGCTCTGCTTCAGAGCCGCCGAAGGGCTCTCGGCGCGTCTGCAAATTGCTTCCTTCTCATTATGCTTCAGCAGTGAAAAAGGGTGATGCCTGCAGTTAAATATCAATGAATACATTTAGTTTAAAAATTAAATTACATTTTTAGACTGCTTCTTGGCATGTGATTGAGCCAAAACAGATTGTAACAGCAATAATACAAGCAAACGGTTTACTCGGTATTTTTCAAGTTTGGTTTTTAAGAGAAGAATAGGTGTCTGTCTGCACACGTCTCACGCAATGTAATGTTTTAATCTTTCCACAAAACATTGTCTGTGAGTATGGAACTTGAAGGAAAGGGCAGGATACAATATGTTAGCAATTGAATATGGGAAAATCTTTTTATTTGAGCAATACCAGAGGGTGAGCAATATGGGGGGAAGCATGAGAAAATTAAGTGATGACATTGAACTGATTAGCTGTCTAACAAATATCTAGCAATATTATTGTTTTGAAACTATCCATGCTCTCAGTGTATGTCCTGGAGCGCTTTATTTTTCTTCTCTTCCATGTTAAGTATTCTCTGCAGTAATACACAAAATGGCTGGTAAATGTCTTTCATATGAAAGTGCAATGGGCTTTTGGAATTTTTATAAAGGTTTGTACATGGAATCTGCCACTGGTTTAATGATGTCCAGTGGAGCTGCTGGAAATGTATTCTATTCAGAAATATAATCCCATTCAAAAACTAGACTGGTGTGTAATTGGCAATGATCAAGGTACTGCTCGGCTACTTCATACCACCATGCAATTCTCTGGTTATTCTGTTCTTTGCACTCTTGCTTGTGAGTATCTAATTTGCATAACAATTTTACAGTGACTTCTTAATAACGTGTAGCATACCAAATGTTACTATTGGATTATAGGGTAATCTGATTTTTTGAAAACCGTGAACAATTATTCTCAATAGCCTCAGTATGAATGTACAGGATCCTCTAACCTGATTGCCTCCTACTCTGAGAACGTTCAGGCAGATTGCCCATGACAAATGTACTTAGAGCTTCCTGAATTTTGCATCGACCAAAATTTATATGAATGAGAAAGAAAATTAAACAAAAATAAACAGTTCACATTACCTATTCATAGTTACTCCACTATCCTGGTATTTACAGTATTGGAGAGAAGATGTCTGGCTCTGGAAGTGTGAGTTTGTGTATGCATGCACTTGTGTGCATCATATGTATATGGGTGTGCAGATGTTTATTTTGTTTACCTCTGAAGCTTTTTTCTTCTACAGCTATACGGTAGGGGAAAAAAAGATGGCCAGTCACCCACTTTCATTTCATTTCATTAAAAAGTAATTTGGGGTCTATTAAAAAAAGTGTTGTGAGGCTGTCCCAAGAAGAGGAAGCCATACTTGTCCTGTCTGCACCTATACTGTCTGGAGGTGATCCTGGCATACACTGCCATGTCAGCTGTACTAAAGTCACATGTTTGACTTGCTCCAGATTGCTCTTTCTTGGATGAGACCTTGGAAGAGAGCTAGAGGGTTTGTAATGCAATCAGCACACTGTGATCCTGCCTGAACCAGCTCATGAAGTGAGCCTAATTGATAAAGTAAGTGCATCCAAACACAAATAAAACTAAATTATTTGGAACAAATGATGCACTCAGCTCAAGTAGCACTATGGGATGACTCTTGTTAAAATTGTTTGTTGGGAATACCCCACTGAAACTGATGGATCTATGTATCTGTCTGATAATAGCAGAAACCAAGATCTGAATTTGCATATGGAACCATTACATATGCAGTCTTCATCATTGGGCAAGGTCTGAGATGGTAAGTGTCAAGGTCTGTCCAAATATTTTGAACTGTGAATTGACAGGTAATTACCACTTTGAGAAGAGGGGCATTAGTAACTCAGTTACACTGAATAAAATGTGTTTTGTTCTAAGATTATGATTTCTTGTTAACATTTTTGGGAACATGTATGTGTTTTTGGATATGGATAACATCTAAGCCTAAGAGTCCCTATTTATCCTGAAAGTAGCTCTAGCCTGATAAATGTCCGATAATATCATAAAGATATATACATTTAACAGAGTGTGTTTGTGTGTTCACAGGAGAAAACCCAGATAAAAAATTCTCCTGTTGCAAAAGAAGTCCTGTGTTTGTAAAAAGGCAGCTGATGAATAGAAAACAGACTCTTGTGTAATATCCAAGTCTTTGTTGGTAGTGAACAGATGCTACACCAGCAGTCCTGGGACTTTCATGGAACTGTTATGAATATGTTCACAGCATGAGAATACGGGCAACATGCTGTTTAAATGCTGCTTCCCAAATCCCAGGACTGCTATAGTGCTGTTGTAGTGTCTGCCTTAATTCAAAGGCATGTTTAAAAAAGGCCCATTATGATGTAGTATTTTGAAATTGTGTCAGTAGTTTTATAGTTTAGCCTGTTTAGGGCTGAAGGGCTGGGAAGGAAAATATCCATCTTGCCATATCCCTATGTAGAAGAATCTGTCTTTGGGTTTGAGATTCTTGGTTCAAGTATTAATAAAGAGCCTTTTCACAAATCATGAAGTAATTTAAAGGAAGAATTTAATTGGCCGGATTTATCTTGTGCTGCAAATACATACATAAAGAAGCCACCACTGTACAATGTCACAAGGAATTTTCTAGTTTTATTAAACATTTTTTAGAAGGGATTAATACTTTTGGGCAAAGAATCTTATACTGAAACTATGCAAAGTACAGCATAAAAGAAAAAATTTTGTTTACTTTCTGTTTTTTTAAAGTCTTTTCAGGAACTTCTTTTTACCACTTCAGTCATGCTTGAATAAATTATGTGCTTGGAATGGTAAAGACTATTGAATAAAATAAACTTAAAGGGTCTAAAATAAAGAAAGGGAGAGACTGAGGACTGTGATTAATTAGTAGAATATTAAGCAAACTGTTCTTCTGATGATAATATTTAAAGATAGGTACAATGTCAGCGACACCAAATACCTGCAAAACCAGGAAGAGGTAAGAAAGAGGTAGAGGCTGTTAGAGCTCTGGGCATGTTTTAGGTTGGGTTATGTATTACATGATTTCTATTCCTTAGTCCTCATGGAGGATGGAAAATTACAAGGAAACAGTGAGGAAACTCATATTTTATTTTTTTTACAGTAGTAACTTTTTGCATTGTATTTCTGGCTTCCTGGGAGAGAAAGTATGACTATACTACACTCTGTGCTGCCATGTCAAAGCTCTTTCATGCTAGTTTGTATTTCTGTCTACTGCAAAAGTGTACAAATTAGGCAATTGCAGTACACTGCAATTACTTCTGAAATGACTGCAGCATAAACAAAATTCTAATTAGAACCAGGCTTTTTGGGAAAGGGGGATATTCACATATATTTTTTCCTGCCCTGAAATGTAATAGCAGCTCCTCTCTGTACTGCTGGTCATAGCACTTTCTAGGTGTACTTGAAATTAACGACCATAACTGGCTAACACACTACCAAAACTCTCTGGACAGGAACATTATCAGGCACTGGATATTTTCTGCAAAGGCTCATTTAGAAGTATACACATCAAAATAAGCATTTTAGCAAAGCCAGGACTTTCTCTATGGTGGCATAGGGAAGCATTTCTTCCCAGGAAGACAGTTTCTCTCTCTCCTCTATCTTTTTTTTTTTTTTTCTCTGAGCTGTCTGATGCTTACATTATCTATTAAATATACTATTTTGTTAAGGTAATTGACAAGGCATTTAGGACACTCTCTGTGAGTAAGTGGTGCAGCTCAATAGGATCAGATGGGCTAGAAAAATGCTTGTTTCTGAGGACTATATTATAAGCATTTCAATAGGGAGTTACTTGGTAAAGCCCTGGTAGTCCTGTGGACTGGAATGATCATGAATGGGATGGGACAGCCCTGGAGAGGAACTTTCAGTTTAGCTTCATCCAAACCAGATACAGTTCAAGCGCTTTCAGACCACTCTGCAACATGGACCAAAGTACACTAAAAGGGGATAATGAAATTTGTTTAAAAAATGTACTCCTCATCTGAACTAAAATTCTAATGTAAACATGTCCTAATATATCTTATTACATTGATTAATATGACAGTCCCACCCTATCATGATCAGATTCATAGTGTCATTGCAGCTAGCTGTACAAATATTTAGGAAACATAGCCTGGTGTCATATCATAAATGGGTTCTTCATAATATAACATTTATTTTCCTTTGTTTACAGACTTCTCAAACTATACCTCAAGGCTAATTATTATTCCTGTTACTATGACCTTGCTAGACAGCCATTATGTGCTTTGTTTGTGCATATGTTTAACACTGAAAGGCTCTGTGATAGAGAGTCGAAGAAAACTTTTACCTTGGCCTCTCAAATGAAATTGCTTTCTATGCTTTCTGCATGTACAAAATGGTTAAGGGAAAAATGGAAATATTACTACCAGTGGCAGGACCTCTTAGTGTCAGGTCTCTCCCTCTATGTTTTTTTTGCTCCCCGTCCCCTCCCCCACCCAAGTCTAGCTGCTGAACACATCAAAATCCTTTTAATTCATGTCAAGAATAATTGAAAATTTTCCACATATTTGATACTGCTTCACTAACTTACTGGATGGACTGAATTCAAGTGTAAGGGACATATATAATTTTTACCTTCTTGTTGTGCTTGCATTCCCTTATTTAGCAAAGCCATATTTCAGTGCTAGTGTATATATTTGTGTACACATGCATACATGATATTGTATGTATATTTGTTACTGGAAAACTGTTGTGAGTTATTCCATGCAGTCTCTGAGGGAGAATGGAAACTGAAATTGGATTGCAACAGCAGTTTTGAAGAGGAATGGATCCCGCTGCCTGAGGCCAGCTTTGAGGAAGTGAAGTGCTGCTTTGCAAAGCAAGTTGTAGTCTATAGTAAAGCTTACTATGCATTTTACAGGACTGCAAATTCCCATAACCTTAAGTGAACTTTAGAGATTTTCTTGGTGTTGTTTATCTGAAGCTTTGACTCTTATGATCATGCATGCTTTTGCTTGAAAGTAACTTTTATACTCCTCATGGTTGTACGACAAAAGCTTTACAAGTGATTTGACTACCACCTAATTGTCAAAAGCCAAATGAGAAATACAAAAGAACTTAACATGCATTTGTTATTCAAAATAAGTTTTTTGGGAGCTGGCTTGTGGATTTTCTTTTCTTTAAATTCTCAAGATTGGAGAAAATGAAACTAATGCTTGTAATGTTCTAGTGTCTACCTCCACTGCATGGAATCATGGTGGAAAGTATTATTCATGGTAATAAATGAAAGCATGCACTTTTTATTCCTTTTTCTGTATTTCTTGTGTCTCTTATGCTTGAGACAGACTATGAAGTCTTCATGCCATAGCAGGTTACAAAGATATTCAGTACTGCTGAAGGTTTCTGTAATTTCCCATGCCCAAATTTATCCCAAAGGATTCTCCTTTTCTTTGTTTTTGGTTTTGAAACAATTTCCAACTTTTATTTCATCAAAGCTAGCAAATAACTTGATATGAAAATTCAGATTCTGTTAAATATTAGTACAATCAATTAAAAGACCTTGTTCTGCTATGCAGCTTTAATTCCTTCCTTACTGACAGTGCACAGAGGCCTGCTATGGGATTTTTCTGTTCTTTTTTTTCTGAAACCTTGGTGGGATTTGGCAGTCACATTCCATGTGTCAGTGAAACTATTGTGGGTTTTTAAGGAGACATTGCAGTGTTATCACTGCCACCAATATTCTGATTCTTCTCGGGTTGGGTTGTTCCCTACCTACCTTTTTCCTTGCCTTCTCTTTTTAGTACTGATGATGTTATCAGTTGTCCAGCTGTTGAAAGGAAATTAATTCAGGAAGATGGAAGGAAGGAAATGGCAAATCTTTCAAATGACCAGACATATATGAAATTGTTAGATGCTCCATAAGCAACAACAGGTAAAAAAATGTTTCTTAATTTTTGCTTGTTTTGTTAAGGGAGACATTGTACTCACTTTTCAAATAATGTAATCTCAATTCTGTTATGCCATATCAGGACTACTGTCACATGATCTGTTGTTTGATAGGCAGAACACTTGCAAAAGAAGAACGAATTTCCATTCTTTAATCTGCTTTTGAAACAGAACAAAATTATGGTTTAGTTCAGTGCTGTTTACTTATTGCTTTATATCTACAGAAGACTGGTTCTGATTTTTAAAGACCAGAAGATATACCTACTAAGACTATATATTCTTTAGACCTCTTCTAGGAAAGGTACAGATGTCTTGGGGAGTGCTTCAAGTTAACTTCCAATGATCAGGAAAACTGGCCTCATAGAGATTTTTTTTTTGTCTTATTTTTCTGTCATAAGAGGTGAAACAGTTTTGCAGGATGAACACCTGCACAGCTAAAAGGGAACGAATGGCAGAAGCTAAAGTCCCTCCCTAGTTCTGAAATTATTGCCTAGTGTTGTGGTTTAGTCCCAGTTAGCAACTAAGCACCACGCAGCCGCTCGCTCACTCCCCCCACCCCTGTGGGATGGGGGAGAGAATCGGAAGAGCAAAAGCAAGAAAACGCATGGGTTGAGATAAGAACAGTTTAATAATGAAAATGAAATAGTAATAGTAATAATGGTAAAGATAATAATAATAATAATAAATAAAAGGGAAAATAATGAATGAAAGAAATGAAGCCTGAAAAAGAAAAAAGAAAAAACAAACAAACAAAAATACCCCCACAAGTGATGCAACCGCTCACCACCC